>PVJI01020888.1:0-28118 GCA_004026765.1 Micronycteris hirsuta | reverse complement strand
TCTAGACAAAAGTATTTATAATCTCAACAAGTTGTTTTTCCTCAAATATTCATACCAGTTTATGGAGGCCAAAGATTCTCGCATGGCCCCTGAGATCCTTTCAGGGGATCCACAAAGTCAAGTGTTTCTGTAATAGTAGTAAAACATTATTTTCATTCTCATTCTGTTACAATTGTATTGTGGAGTTCTCCATGCACAGAAAGATATGAGAATCCCACTGTATTCTATTAAGCCTTTAGCAAAAATTGTTAAAAATGTAAATATTCATTAAATATTGTGTTTGTTTTGGAAAATATATTTTTCATGAAGATATGCTATTGATGTAAATATATATATTTATATTATGCTACTCTTAAATAAAATAATAAATGAATATATTTAAGTGTTTCCATTTTAATTTTAGACAGTAAATATCAATAAATATAACCCACAAAAACAACAGCTCTTTGGGGTCCTCAACCAACTTTAGGACTGCAAAGTTATCTGAGATGAAAACGTTTGAGTCCCACTAACCTAGGCTATGGCAGGAATCTGAGTAACCTCATTATTAAATCTTCACAGAGTTTAATAAACATGATGGGCAGGCTGAGGCTTCTGTAAAGATGCTGCTATTGCCGCTGCTAGAAATGGTCAGTGCGGGCGCTGATATTTAATGAGAGTTCACTATGGCTGGGCACTGTGCTGACTGCTTTGCAGGGATTAGCTCATTTTGTCCTTGCAACAGTTCCTCTCCCCATTTTACAGTTGAGGAAACTGAGACACAGATTTGCGCCAAGGCACTCTGGCTCTGAAGTCTGTGCTGTTAACTACTGTGCTATCTCTTTGATTTAACATCAGAATTTGACAATTAGCTTTATGAAGAAAAGAAGTAGATGTCAATCTCTTTGTTAATAAAATTAAATATTTAGTTGAAACATGAAAAAAAAGAAGATTTTTTGTATGATTCAAGCAACAGAATCTGCGCTATGCTTACCTTGGTGTAGAGGTGAATCCGGTCAGTATTCTTACTTGCACAAAACATTAAGGTATCATACACTGGCAGAGTATCAGAACTCTTCAACTGTTCTAATAAAGAAGATAAAAGAGTAGCTGAAGGCTTATCTACTCTCTATCCAAAACAGTTTCTTTTAATCTTCTGTGGGTTAGAATAGTGAAATATAGTTTTATCAAATATATGGACACATGTGACAAAGAACTTGTATCTGTGCTTGAAATAAAACTCATGTCAGGCCATGTCAGGGCATATAGGCTTATGTGGGCACCAGCTGCCTGGCACTTTTGCTAGTGACCCAAAAAGAAAGAAACAAATTTGGAATTAGTTCAGAAGTCACAAGGTAGGTATAAGGGAGAATGTCCTGCTCCCAAGAATTAAGGAGTCTAGAAACTAGACTTGCTAGAGCCAGTTTAAGTGGAGAGTGAATGAGCACCGTTGTGATTATCAGCAACAATCCAGCTATGTTGAGGGCCATGTAAGTGCCTGACTTCCTAGGGCTTCGTGCCTCACATTCAAAAAGGAAGCAAGTGGACAAGCTTCTTTCCTCACAGTCTCTTTTTATTTCTTTCTTTCTCAGTTCCACTGACCAATATATTCTGTAGGGAAGATAGGGTTATCAACGCTGATCTAAATAGTAATTATAGTTGATGCTTACCAAGTACTTACCATGTTCCAGGTGCTGCTCTAAGCACATATATTAACACCTCCCAGAAATAAGGAGTGAATTATACAGAGGAGGAAATTGAGGTACATTAACTTGCCCAAGGCCACACGATTAGGAAGAGGACTTAAGCCCAGGAATCTGACTTCAGAGCCTGTGTTCTTCGCCTCAGCCACAGTTCCTCAGTGACCTTTTAAAGTATTTTCCCAAATCTAGAAGCATATGATTTGTCTGCCACACTATTTGGCAATATCATCATATTTTTATTTTTCTAATCAAGGCTTTGGTTACTTTATAAACTTGGTGTGTGAATTATTCCCATATTGCACAAATTCAAAAATACGTATTTCCCCCATACTTTTACATCTCTGAAATTGGCATGTCTTACAGTCAACAACAGCGGCATTTTACAGTCATTGTTGGCCGGGTGGCAGCTGTGAAGTAGTCGGCACTGCCTGACCACACCAGAGCTTAGTCAGACTGGAATACTCTTGTTACTTCAACACAGCGTTTGAAGTACATGTACTGCTGTTACTCTATGTGTTGATTTTAATTACCTTTAAAATGTGTTCAAAATGTTTGCCTATGATTTGGTTTTAAAATGAAAAGTTAACATGTAAACCAAAAGAAACATTAGATACAGGGCAAGAGAGAATACGTTTTGATATTAAAAGAAGCAAATCTGTATCACTGAAGGAATAACCATTTTTTTTTTTTTGCAAATGAATAACCAAGTGCCTCATGGGACCTATGAAAAGGAGACCCTTGCAGGCAGAGGAAGCTGTCTTACATTTGGATACTGAGATGTACAAAAGGGTTGCTTATTATATGCCAAGCAAAGAAACTGAAGGCAGGAGAAACTGCTAAATCCCTCAGGACAAATGAAAGAAATGTGAAAGCAAGAGACAGGGGTATAACTTCGTCTGGGCTACCATTAACATATTGTCATATTTTGCCCTGGCTGGTGTGGTTCAATGGATTGAGTACCAGACTGAGAACCAAAGGGTCACCAGTTTGATTCCCAGTCAGGGCACATGGCTGGGTTGCAGGCCAGGTCCCCAGTTGGGAGCATATGAGAGTCAACCATTGATGTTTCTCTCCCTCTTTTTCTAAAAATAAATAAAATCTTTCAAAATAAAAGAGAAAAAGTGTCAAAGATCCTTGAAAAAAGATTGTCATATTTTAATTGGTAGAGCTTTTTCTTTCTTAATGTATATAAAATAAATGCCTTTCATAATCACTATGTCTTTAAAGAACTATGGTTGAAGCACTGATGTGTAAAGATCAGATGTTATTCTTTGATGAAAAGCATTATAGGAACAATCTCAAATCTGTTGATTTTCATTATTCCCATAAAGTATAATTTAATGGTTTGAGACTAGAGATGATGTCTTTTGAAGATACAGCCACCCTTCCGGAACTCTAGAATTCTCAAACTACAGTTCCAGTGTAGTATGTAGCACTTGAATTCTAAGAGCATATGTTCATAGAAAAACATTTTAATGTAGCATGCCTCCTCTGTCTTCATTCTGTTTGTTTTCCATGGAAATCCATGTGAGTGGGGAGATGGGAAGCATACAGCTTGTATGGAATTCTCAGCCCTGTGATCTGAGAAGTCTAAAAAGGACGAAGAGATATACAGGTATACAGGGAAATGCTGGTATCATTGGAGAACAAGAGGACTATGCAAATTTCACTGGCAGAATAGAATTTCTAAAAGTCTAGTGATCTTTGAAAAGTATGAATAAGTAAAGCTAGTATATGTCCTGATGAAGGGACCAATTTACAACTAATGAGCCAGGTACTTCCCTGCCACAGATGAAGAGGCTCATGGTCCGTAAATGTCATGTTTAGTGCACTGAGGGTACGCTGTCCTACAAGAGCTTCATCAGAACTTGGGGGGTTGTTGCAGCAGGAAGGAAACCAGAGACACAAAAGGTATACCCCACCTGAGCC
Source organism: Micronycteris hirsuta (assembly GCA_004026765.1). Taxonomy (NCBI): domain Eukaryota; kingdom Metazoa; phylum Chordata; class Mammalia; order Chiroptera; family Phyllostomidae; genus Micronycteris; species Micronycteris hirsuta. The sequence continues at coordinate 24,507 of PVJI01020888.1, read as the reverse complement.
TAAACTGTCTACATAAAAGCTGTGAAAATTAACAAACTTAAACAGGATCCATTCCAAGACATTCCTTAGGAAGACCTGGAGGAATTAGAGGACAGGAAGGCTGAAGAAGGAAGAAAGAAGGATGTCCTGAGCTAGGAAATTCTTCTTTTTTTAAGATTTTATTTATTTATTTATTTTTAGAGAGAGGAGAAGGGAGGGAGAAAGAGCAATGTATGGTTGCCTCTCACATGGTCCTCACTGGGGACCTGGTCTGCAACCCAGGCATGTGCCCAGACTGGGAATCGAACCAGGACCCTCTGGTTCCCAGCCCACGCTCAATCCACTGAGCTACACCAGCCGGGCTGAGCTAGGAAATTCTTAAATAAACATTTTATTTTAAAGTTACATATCTGACTCCACATCCTATCCATGTTTTAAAGTGACTAATTTGGAAGAAAAACTTCAGTGGTCCATCCCAACAATTTTTCGGTTGTTATAATGAGAACATTGGTCAGTCAGTTACTATGGTCACTAACAGAATAACAAAGAAAATAACCCAAAAGTACTCACAATCTCTTGCCAGCTGGCCCATAATGATACTGATGTATGACATATAGGCTGGTATTTGCCAACCATCACAGCTATAAATAATAAATGGAATCAACAAAAAGTAAATAAATCTGAAACACTACATGGCTGGCTCCAAGTGCAGTAATGATTCATATAGTCTTTTTTTAAAGATTAAAATATAGTTATATACAATATTATATTAGTCTCAGGTGTACAACATAGTTATTCAACATATATGTAATAAAGTGATCACTTGATTCATATAGCCTTGAAATGATGTTCCTTAAAAACGTTTTCTTTAATAAATACCCCAACCCTAAATTTAAAACATGCCAATTAGTTGTAGGCATTTAAAACAAATTCATATGTAAAGAATTAATTATCTGCTAAGTGGCTGTTAATAGTCTGTCAACCTTATTATTTGGCCCAAAGAGCTTCCCATATAACAAAACCACCCCCTCACTGTGTGAACGGTCCAGGCGTGGATGAGTCTGGGCAACAGGCCTGGGGCAGCACCTGCAGCTGTGCACTGGTTCAGCTTTCTGTGTGATGTCTGAATGCCCACAGCTCTGCTCTTCCAGCCACCTGGTGTTTAAGTATGTGGTTTATATTTTTACTATAAATGAGAATACAAGGAACCCAGCACCAGGTAGTAATCACAAATCTACTAATTGTATTATGTGTCTAAGCACACGGTTATTATTTAGACACTGGAAATGGGAGCAAGTCTTACCATCACCTGGCTGGGGCATGCGTCCATCTTCCCTCTCGATTTTTGATATTTCTTCCTTGCTCTCAGCCGACGGTTCAGGTTCTGATGGTGCAAGAACTTGTTTTTCACATTCAGAATCAGTCCAAACTTTTCTGGACATGCCTTTCTGAGAATCATCTTTCTCATTTCTGTTTTTATCCTTGGAATGGTTGAGGCTATCTATTTGTAGAATTATAAAAATCAAACAAATAATTTACACATAAACTTAAAGTCATTATTTACTCTGAGCCAGTTTAAAAAGGAAAGTCATAGTACTTCTTACAGTAAGAAACAAAGTCAACAATGTGTGCTCATTCTCTGGAAACATTTATTGGAAGTCACTAAATACCAAGTAATATTCTAGGTGCTGGAGAGGAAGCAAGGAACAAAAAGGTAAGCCCCTGCTTCCTGGAGATCCCATTCTAAGTGGTGAAGACAGACACTAAACATAATCAAGTGAACTAGGGTCTTTTCAGATAAAGAAACAAAAACTGGCTTTTGTGAGTAAGGGGATGGGGGCGTGGGGCAAAAGTCAGCAGGGCCAAGCTCTTGGAGGAGTCCCATTTGACCTGAGAGCTGTCCAAGAATCTAGGAAGCCTGGCCCCTGGGCCTATATATTCTTGGATAAGATTCTAAATGTAGCTAGAAACCATTAGAGGGTTTTAGGTACAGTAATACATCGATACACGTTTTTAAAGGATCATTCTGGCTGCTATACAGGGAAGAGCCACAAGGGAGTACAACAGAGAGGCTACTAAGGTCTGGGAGGGAGAAAATGGTGGCTTCCAGTGGAATGGCAGCAATAAAGATAAATTGGCTAAAATCAAAATTGTGTGTGTGTGTGTGTGTGTGTATTTTTTAAGAGGTTATACCAGTAGAACTTGATGGATTAAGTGTGGAAGTAGAGAAAGGAACCAAGAATGCTGACTAGGTTTTCAGCATGATGTAGGGAAGATAGTGGAAGAGAAGATTTGGATATTGATGGTGAATCAAGAATTCCACTTTAGATATGTTAAGCTTGAGGTACCCACTGGACATCCAGGCGGAGATGTTACACAGATCACTGGATATATCCAGTCTCAATTCAAGTGGCAGATATAAATTTGGGTGTATGAATGGTGAGATGTCAAGTATAAACTATAGATTTTAAGAACAAAATGTGTTACATATTGACAAATATTAGTGCTCATTAGTATATATTATACAAAATTTTATCTAATCTACTAGAGCCTGCATTAGCAACCATTATAGGACTGTAACATCCTAATATTGCTCCTTTAATTTTTTGGATTCTACTGTTCCCTCAAAGTGTTATATATAGTAGACAAGGACTTAAAAATTTAGGTGGATTAGAATTAATTCTGCAATTCAATGCTTTTGGGGTATATCCAAATCAAGACTGGAAGTCACTATGCCAAATTACAGTAATATTAATCTAATAACTTTTATATACAGTAATATCTGTTACTTAGAGTATATATTTCTCTTTAATCACAGTTCCTTGTTCACAAAAGGTGTTTTGTTTTTGTTTAGATTGCTTGAGAGTTTGCCTAGTAAATCATGGGTCTAGAGACTTTCATTGTTACTATTGGCATCATTACAAAGAAAAATCAGAACTATATATGTAAACTCCTATTAAACTATAATTTTTGTTGTTAAACCGCTCAACTTACATAATTAATGTGAACTGACATTATTTTGCAGTCATGAGATACTTTATTTTTATTGCCTGTAGCAGTTAGAAATGGAATCAGATAATACAAATTGTGAGAGAGATGATAAGGAATAAGCTTGTGGTTCCAATTAAGTTCACAGACAACAGGTGTCCATGTTACAAATATAACCACCCAAAGGGCAGACTTGTCAGTTTTGGTAGGGAACACCCAGAACTGAAAGAGGAAAGACTCAGCTACTGATTACATTTTATTTCAAATCAAAACTAAGACAGAGGGAGGCAAGAAAGGCAAGAAGGAACTGAAGTTTCAGAGCATATATCTTAGTAAAGATCTCTGAATGTTTGTTAATGTTAGTACTCTGTAGAATTCATATATACTGGAAAAGTAAATGTAAGCAATTATTACAATTGATAAAATAAAATGACTTCTTCCAGTCTCTAAAATCGTCAGCTTAGCACTTTGAGTTACCATAAAAATGATCTCTAACATTGGAGAATTGGAAAGAAACAGAATACTAATGACCCTTTTCCTAAGACAATCACAGGTACTAATACTAATAATCATTTCAAAAACAAAATATCAGAAAATGGCATCTTATGCTATGAAAACATACTGAGGCATGTTATGATTTCTACTTTTAAAATAGCATGTTTTTTTAAAAGAATAAGCTCATAAAACAGATATCAAATTGATTATTAAAGGAAGATCTACAGAGGAATTTTTATGATTGTCATGCAAGAAACATGGCAGTGTGCATTCTACTAGGCATAGAAGCTACACTGGATTATTTTGCTATTTGAGCAAAAGTAATCTATAATTTCTTTATAAACAAGTACCAGAGGGGAGGGGTGCAGGGCGACTGGATAACAGAAGGTGAAGGGGTTAACTAAAAACATACATACATAACACAGGCACAGAGGACAGCATGGTGACAGCCAGAGGGAAGGGGGCAGGGCCGGGAAGAAGTGGGCAAAGGGGAGGAAATGGGGGCATCTGTAATAGTGCCAACAATAAAAATAAGAAAAAATTAAAAAAAAACAACAAGTATTATCTACAGAGTAAAGAAAACAGCAGGTCTATGACTATGAGGCATTTTTTTGCTGCTATAGCAACATGGCTTCTATTCCTGCCCCTGAATTCACAACTTGCTGGTATAATCAGAAATGTCCATTTGTGACAAATGAATGCCATGTCACAGATGCTGGGGGATATGCATTCTTGACAGAAGTAGGAGCTTTTAACACTCCACAAGGGGAGGAATTCACTTCACTCTGTGAAGTTGTCACTCTAGCTTAAAAGCTAGTCTGTGCCGAGTCACACTAACCTCTGGTAACAGCAGTCATCTCTAAAACTACAGGTTATCTGCAGATGCCACTGCCAGCCCCTCTGTGTACTCACCAGCACTGCTTGGAGGATGCCCACACACTTCACAGTAAGGTAACAACGAGTTATTGATATAGGTGCAGAAACTACACTGCCAGTCCTTTCCAGGAAGGGGTCGGGTGGTTGACCTGGGCCAGCACGGCTTCTCCTGTGAGGCACTGCAGTGGTCACCAGTGGTGACTGACTTCAATCTTTTAGTTTCAGGTTCAAAATTGTCCTCATCATCAATGATATCTCTTGCAAATATTTTTCCAGGGGATGCTGGCGCTCTAATATTTTTTTCATGGAATATCCTTGATTCATCACAGGAGGTCACCAACTGACTATTTTTAGGTTTTGGCAAAAAGAATGATCGAATATCATGCTGTTTTTCTTTTTCAAACTAGGAAAAACAAACAGTTACCAAATTAACAAGCAATCTAACACGTTTTTCCTAAATGAAACAGCTTACCAAACTGCTTTCATTTAACTGTATCTTTTATCTTTTGAATACCTTGTTGGAAATGAATTCCATTTTGCTATGACTCAAATATATATATATATATATATAGACACATATGCAGAATAGCATTAACACATCCACACACTTCCTGTGTCTAACATTTTCTTAGCACTTACAATGTGCCAAGCACTTTATGTATATTAACTCATTTAATCCTCATGCCTGCTCTGTGAGGCAGATACTATTATTCTTCCCATATTTCAGATGAGGGCACTAAAGCTTTAGAGAAGTTAGGGAAATTGGCTATAGAAATTATGTAATTAAAATGTACTTCATAAACCATCTGTTCCAGATGTGTATCAGGGAATACTGTGTATGGTGGCGTGGCTCAGTTGGTTGAGTATCATGCTGCAAAGCAAAAGGTCACTGGTTCAATTCCTGGTCAGGACATGTGCCTGGGTAGCAGGCCTAGTCCCTGGTTGGGGGAATGTGTGTGAGAGGCAACTGATCGATGTTTCTCTCCCTCACTTCCTCCCTCCCTTCCCCTAACTCTAAAAATAAATAAAATCTTTTTTTTTTTTTTAAAGGAACCTAGAGCCCTGGCTGGTGTAGCTCAGTGGATTTAGGATGGGCTGCGAGCCAAAGGGTCGCCGGTTCGATTCCCAGTCAGGGCATATGCCTGGATTGCGGGCCAGGTCCCCAGTGGGTGCCACGTGAGAGAAACATCACACTGATGTTTCTCTCCCTATCTCCCTCCCTTCTCTTCTGTCTAGAAATAAAAAAATAAAATATTAAAAAAAAACCCTAGAAAAATGTTTTCATACCCAAAATATAAACACAATGTTCATAAACAATGTTTCATATTAAAATGTTCTTCTTGACAAGGGAGAATTTTAAAAATTGCATTAAATTGAAACAGCTACTTTAACAGACATGTTTTAATAATTAGTTTGTTTTAAAAATATATTTTTTCCTTTTCTAAGAACAACCACATCATTATCTCATGTTTTCAATCTTTCCTATGTGCAAATCTTGACCTCCTAATTAGAGAAAGTAGGATAACTATGTCCACAACTGATTAGCTAGCAGTTATGGTAAATTAAAGGAATTAATTTTGGAGAAGTCCTGCTAGGGCCAGAAGTGGGTACCGTGGTAAACACACACTGTGGACCATGGTAAATACACACTGTAGCAGTTTGCATTTCGAAAGATGGTCATACCAGTTTTTATCCCATTTCACAGGCTCTTCTCCCAGTGTAACACTGACACACCTACATTTGGAGGTGGGGTCTGCACTCCTATTACTTGAACCTGGGTGGACCTTTGTAACTGTCTCAATCAAAAGAGTGCAGTGAAAGTAACACTATGTGACTTTGGAGGCTAGGTTGTTGAAGGTGATAAGGCCTCCATTTGGCTGCTGGCATATTATCTCTCTTTCTTTTTATGTCTTGGGATGCTTGCCTTTGAAGCCTAGCCTCCACGTTGTGGAGCCCAGGCTACATGGAGAAACCACGTGTGGATGTTTAAATTGACAATCCCAGATAGGCCCTCGGGTTACAGCCAGCATCAATTCCCAGACATGAGGGTGAATGAGCCTTCACAAGTTTCCAGATCCCAGACTTGGGTCTTCCAGCAAAGGCCCCAGGCACTTCTCCATTATACAGAGACATCTCCATTATACTCTGGTTGAATTCCTCACCCACAAAAATCAGAAATAACACATGACTATTATTGTTTGAAGAAACTAAGTTTTGGGGCAATCTGTTATGCAGCAATAAATAACAAGGACAGACACTACAGATAATGACAGCAAAAATATATTGTAAAGAGATAATTTAAAATCTAATCTGTAACTTTTTGCAGTGTTGCATAAAATATAAAGATTTAGCAAATTCATAGAGACAGAGATTAGTGGTTATGGGGGGCTGTGGGGAAGAGAAATGGGGAGTTATTACTAACTGGTTACAGAATCTCTGTTTGGGGTAATGAAAAATATTGAAAATAGTGATGGTTGCACAATATTGTTAACGTAATATTAAGTGGCATTACCACTGAATTCGATACTTAAAATGGTTAAAATGAAAAATTTTATGAATATGAATATATATATTCATAAAATTTTAATCCCCCTCCCCAAAGAAATGGAAGGGAGAGAGGGAAGGAGGAAGGAAGATTTAGGCTGTTCCCATATTAGTAAATTTAAAACATAATATTATAGAAAAAATCCCTTCTCCCAATAATGTACTACTTTTATATGGCTGTTATTGATACATTCTCTGATAACATTATATACTATACTGATATTAACTGATATATAACATTATATACTATAAAAAAGTTATCTAATTAGTTGTGGAAGTTACAGAATTTAGATAAAAATATAAAGAATAATGATGAGACAGGATTTTTAAAACAATGAACAAGTGAAATTCTAAGAAAAGCAGAGAAATTAGCAGACTTAATAAATAGACTTTAGGGTTTAAAAAAGTAAAAAAGAAACAAAGACAAAAATGTAAAGAAAATGTCCTATTCTATATAATAGGACTGCAAAGAGGACTTGCAGGAATTTGAAAATACTAGCAAATATTCAGCAAACATGAACAGATTCTGTCAGCTATTTCTAGCTAAACAATGATGACTTTAAAATGGAGGTCAACTTTCTGAGTCCTTGCTTGTCTGGAATTGAGCTGATTTTGCCTTAATCCTTAGTAGAAGCTTCACTGGGCATACACTTCTTAAATATTTAAAGACATTGCTCTACTTCTTTTAACATACGATGAGACTAAAGATGTTCCTTCGTAGATTGAAGCTTTTTCTTTGTTTTAGAGGCTTTCAGGGCCTTCTTTTTATCCCTTGTGCTCTAAGATTTCACAGTATCTATACTACACACTCATATCTGTATCTCTGTATCTAGATCCCTTCTGCTGAGCACCCAGGATACCTTAATTTTGAATACAATTATCTTTAGCTCTTGGACATTTCTACTGTTCATTAATGATTTCTTCCTCTTCGTTAATGATTTCTTCCTCTTCCTATTTTTTTTTCCTGGAACTCCTGTTAGCAAAATGTAGGACATAGACATTTCTGTCTTTTATTCTCATATTTTCCTTTTTTGGTATTTTTACCTTCTAAACTCTTGGAATTTTCCTCTATTTTATCTTTCAACCTTTCTATAGAATTATTTTATTTTGTCAGTCACATTTTTTATTTCTAAAAGTTCCTTCTTATTCCCTGTTCCTTTATCACAGTACTCTGATTTATTTATATTTACAATATCATCTCAAATCTGAAGCTACTAATTTAAGGTTTTGAAGTTATCTGTAGGATAAATTTTTGTATTGGTTTATATTTGTTCACCTTTTTTATGCTACAGATTTCCTCCTCAAATGCCCAATGATCTTTCTGTTTAAGAATGAAAGAACAGAAGGGCTGCCTGGGAACTCGGGACACGAGGCTTACCTCCAAGAATTGCTGAGAGGACATACTGATTAAATGTGGGGTGAGGAAGCTGAAAGACCCAGTGATCCCCTAAATCCATAATTTGTAACACTGTAGGATATTTTCAGTTACCGTAATAGGGAATACAGAAAGAGAAAGGGGCTCATTAGAAGGCACAAAGAGAAAAGGAAATAAATTCACTTTTTCACATGTTTGAGGACTGGTGGGTACTGGAATGTGAGGGGGCAGGGAAGGGGAAGTTTCAGGAAACAGGTGTGAAATTCAAGAGAAAGAGCCAACTGGATTTCTCAGTCTGGAAGCCACTGACATATAGAGGTGGTTCAAGTTATAGGACTGCATGTCACAATACATGGTGGAGGAGGAAGTAAGAAAAGGTGAAAGTCAAGGGCAGAAAGCAGAGGAACAACATTAAGGCTGGAATGAGGAAGAGATAGAAGAAAACAGAAAAGGAACAGTAAAAAAGATAGAAAAATCAGGACAGTTGTGGCTTTAGTGTGTGTGTATTTTGGTTTTCCATTGATTATAGTAGGTGCTCAGTGGGCACTTTCAATTTAAAAAACTCATTTCCTTTAGTTCTGGGACATTTTCTATTTTTTTTTCTTCCTCTATTTTCTGTCTTCTCTTTTCTTAACTCCTATTAGGCAAAAAGCTTGTGAACTGATTATTTGATTTTCTTCAGTTTCTCACACTTTCCCATCTCTGTTTGTTCTATTTTCTGTGTGATTTCCTCCTTATCTCCCTTTCCATCCTTGTTGAGTTATTATTTTCTGATATATAGGTTCACTTTCTAAGAATATTTCCTTGTTCTTGTTTCATGGGTGCAATACTTTCTCTCACTTCTCAGTGCATGTAATAGCAGTCGTGGTGTTTTTTAAAGTTTTCTTCAGCTCATTACTTTGTCTGTTTCTTTTGTACCTTTCTTGGCTTACCTGCTTGTTTTGGTTTCTGCGTTCCGCGTGAGAGGCTTTCTTCCATGCTACAATACTAGTGGGAGTTCCACGTGGGAAACTTTCCTGAAGGGTCATCAGTGACTGGGTGTCCCTGTCAGTCTCCATTGTTTTTTCTTAGTCTGGTGACTTTCTCCAGAAAGGAGTCCTCCGGTTTCCTCCTGGAGGATATAACGCTGGCTATCAGCGATCTGGGGGCTGATCAGAAGGGCTAAGGATTTCACCACTAATTAAGGAGTCTTTCACTTAATATGCTTGTTTTCAATTTACTACTGTCTTAAGCCACTCCTTCAACGAGTTATCTTCCTAGATATACTTTTAAGGACATTTTGTAAAGAGGAGCAAATAAAACAGCTAAATAAATAAATAAATATGAAAACTATAAAATAAAAAATATATACAACAGGCCATTGTCACACTGAATAGTGTTTAAATAAAAACAGAATCTTTTGTTCCATTCTACATTTTAAGTTGTTTCTTTAAAAACATTTTAATTTCTCCATCTCCCTACCAAAATGTAAAACAAGACAAAATTGTTTCAGATTTATTTGTAAAAAGCAACCCTCCCCCAATAAAATAAGACAAAAAACTAAGAAATATTTAAAAAGAAATTCTCAGGGCCTTAAAATATCAGCTTTTACAATTGATCTCTTTAATTAGGCTATTTTTAAAAGAACTTTTACTTAAGCAATGACTAATTTTGAAAGTTAGCATTTTAGAAATTCTCAATCTGTGCCAGAGGCAGGTTGAAAGTAAAGGTTAGTGGTGACTGTCAGTAGTCAGAAATTGATGCATACCTCTGCCACTACACAGGTTTAGTTACAATGCCCCGAAGTAATCTGTATAGGCACTATTTTGAAAGTATGGCTGCTTGGGTAATAATAAATAGAGACTTTAGCATGCAAAAATCCAGAAAAGAAGTGGGCAGGTGGAAAGGGAATCATTTTATATTATTTCAGGAAACAAAGGATACACTTCAAATATAATTTTAGAAGAAAGAGAGGGTGAGATTAATCAGTAGCAATGACTTTAGCTAATGTTATGATGGCAAATTTGGACAACGATGAATGTGGTCAAAGGTAGTGAATGTTACAAGTTACGGCGCTGGCCACCGGGCTGCCAGAAGCTGTGAGGAGTAACAAGAATAAAAACTTCTTCTGAGACAATCAGTTAGAAACCTAATCCATATCATCAGTTATATTTTCTGATTGTAGCCTCTGAGCAATCAGGCAGGAAGTTAGCTGATGAGTTTTCTTTGACACTTAGCAGCTATGACAAAGAAAAATGGGTGAGAAAATCTCTTCAACACATCCTAACAATAATCATACATGTTGGATGGGAACAGAAAACAGTCACAGGTTTACTGAATACAAGTTCTTAACTTGAGATTTATGGGCCTCTCACAAGACCTCGCATGACCTTCAGTGAGTCTGAGAAACCCCTGGAATTGTCTACAAAATGTTGTCTGCATTGTATGCGCATTTTTGGAGAGCAGTTCTTTACTCTCTCCATAGTCTCGAAGGGATTCAGGACCCAACAAAGGTTAAAAACCACTTGATTAGAATAAAATATCTGAACATGCACATATGGTTCAAGTAACTCCATTTCTTTCCTTAATAATTTTCTAGAGCTGAAGAGAGATTGAGAGCTCATATGTGAATGTACACATGGGTGGTGAACTAATTTGTTTCATGGGGAAACGTGCATAAATTCTCTTAAATACTTAATGAGGATCCCTCTAGCTGATCTCAAATAATAATTTAAAAAATGAATAATACCAGAACACAATAACTTCTATGTAGGATTAAAGAAAGCATGCTTGCTTAGCTTATTTGTCTGTCACCATAACTGGGCTCTGAACAGCTTCTCGTGAGAGAGCAAATGACTTACAGTCAAAAAGGGAAACTGAATGAGGTTGAGTAGAAGAAAGCGTGTGGACTGTAATGGCTAGGGAATTCTAGGAGACGTCACCGTGCTGGCAGGACTCAAAGGTGTAATGTCACGTAGGTAAGCCTAAAACAAACCACACTGTCCTTGAAGATTTGAGACAGGGACATATTGCCACCAGCTCCTCCTAGAGATTCCATTTGGGACATGCCTTTAGAAGATACATTATAGTAACAAAATATTGACAAATGTCCTAACTCATCATGACTATTCCTGTAAAGTAGTAACTATATTAAGTGACCCTTTTAATGTGATACATAAGAAACTTAAAGGTAGGTGTTTCTAAATAAGAGGAGCGATCTGAGCTTCAGTAATTTTTATCAAAAGGCTTTGGGGAAAATACAGTTAAATCAACACACCCATGTCACAGGCAATGTGGAAAATGGAAGAACATATTCCTCTCTTCAGTGAAATTGCTGATACTCAGTTATTGTGTTCCTGTCTTTTATTTAATATTGTTTTTGAAAAACAAAAGAAAAAATATTGCTTTTCATGAGAAGTGCTAGGAACAAAAACTGCAAAATGCTTAAGGTGGCAAAATGTGTGTTTTTATCTGAAAGGTTCAGGGACCTAATATATTTGCTCTGTTTTGAAGCAGGGTAAACCCACAGCTCTTTAGAGACAAATCCCCTGGCCATGATGACAGGATTAAAAGTCAGTTATTAGAACTGAAGGAGAAGAAAATCTAGTAAAACTCATAAAAAAAAACCAATAAAACACTTCAAAACCTGGAGCCACTCCAGCTGCAGCACACACCCTTGACAGAAACACTGATGTAGGGTTTAACAGACTTTGATCAAACAGCATCTCTGGTAAAATCTATTACTGCCTCATGTCCTTTGTCTCCTGTTCCTAAAAGAATGAACAAAAATTGCTGTGTTACAAATGGGGGATTGGGACATTTTGCAGGTCTGGACTGGGACTAAGACGCCTTCACTACCATTTGTAAATAAGTCAGATGATATAGAGTGACAAAAATAGGGTTTTAATCATCAAATTTAAAAAAACTTAAATCTCCTAAAAAAGAAATGACTAAATTTTTCAGATATTGCAAAATGTTCATTCCCATGTAGTTAAATAAAATTTTGCCTGTGATTCACTCTAAGGCACAAGTGTTTCTCTGTAGGCGCAGAGAAAACAAAACAAAATAAAACTCTGATTAAAAAAAACAAAATGGTAAAAATGAAAATGTTATTACTTATTTTTAAAGATGACATCAAGAGCAGTGCAGGTAAATATCTTTGGAAATGGTTTGTTTCCAACAAGGACAGCTAGATTTACAGAAAAATATTACATAATGTAATGCACAGACAGCTAGAATGGGACTCAGGGGTAAGCTCTTCAGAGCTTAAGTGTCACAGTCTCTCCCTTTAGCTCTAGGCCTGACCTCTAAATGCCTCTTGGACATCAGCTGAGTGCTTCAGAGACTCCTCAAATTCAAGGGCCTAAATGACTCTTCCCTCTGTCTGTAAACCAGCTCCGCTCCTACCATCACAATCTCCCAGCTCTTTGCTGCTTACCAAACTAATTGTGGGGTCCTCTGCTACGGCTCCTCCAGTTGTGGACTAAACTGAATCACTTCTGATCACTTCAGTTTGCACTCCCATTACCTACTGGTTAGGGTATCTCCCTTAAACGCCTGTTTCAACGCCCCCTACTCTTACTGAACATAATGCTATTAGTTTGGGTTCCACACAAGCCTCACTATGTTAAGTCTACATCTGAAATGTCTGAAATTTTTCTTTTCCACTCGATTTCCACTACCACTGTTAGGAGTTCAGGATGTTTAGTGCCCAAAACCCTGTTAGGGAATCCGTAACAAAGGAGACTTCTCTATAGTAACAACCTTACTAGTGAAAAGGAACTGGCTTTATTAGTGCCTGATAGCACCATAGTAAAATTTTAGTAAAAGGTGTATTAAAGAAACCAGCTGAAGGCCACAATGAGACTTCCCACTATTCACCCCAAATCCAGCAGTAGAGAAGACGATGGGGCCTGATAGGACAGGGGCTTTTGCTCTGCTTACAGCAGAGACACGAGTGCAGGAGAGGCATGCCTCTGTGGAGGACAGCGACCCATTAACCTTGAACTGTGGCCCAACCACGTTCTCAGGCTCTGAAAAATCAGATTAACAACTCTTCTTCCAGGGGCAAGGGAGAAAGCCCTGAGAGGGAACAGAGAGACAGAAAATCCCAAAGGAAAGTTAGCAGTTTTCCTTACCTTTGCATCTGGTATATAGTCTTTTATAAATAATAGCTTTATTGAGATAGTCTGTTTATAAAATTCACTCTTTTAAAGTTTCATTCAGTGACTTTTTAGTGTATTCAGAGTTATACAACTATTGCCACTAATTAGAAAACATTTTTTTCACGCTCAAAAAGAAACCCCATGCCAATTAAGTAGTCATTCCCCTTCTCTCCCTTCCTCCAAGTCCTCGACCACTACTAGTCTACTCTGTGTCTCTATGGATTTGCCTATCTGACCCATTCGTATAAATGGAACCAGACAGAGGCCTTTTGTGTCTGGCTTCTTTCACTTAGCATAATGTTTTCAGGGGTTCATCTACATTGTAGCATGTATCAACACTTCATTCCTTTTTATGGCTGAATAATATTCTATTACATGGATATATAACATTTTATTTATCAGTTCATCCACTGATGGATATTTGAACCGTTTTAACTTTTTAGCTATTATGAATCATGCTGCTGTAATATTCAAGTATGAGTTATTTTTGTGGAATGTTTTTAATGTCATTGTAAGTAAATATTTTAGGGAACTGCCAGGCTGTTTTTCAAAATGGCTGCACCAATTTACATTCCTACCAGCAATGGATGAATGTTCAATTTCTGTATATCTTTGCCAATACTCATTGTCTGTCTTTTTAATTTAATCATCCTACTGGGTGTGAAGTGGTATCTCACTGTGGCTTTGATTTGCATTTCATATCATCTTAATGTTTATATAGATAACAATTATATATGTGTGTGTGTATATTTAAAGTAGAATTATATACTTGAAAAGGACCTCGGAAGCCATCTAATGATCTAGGGACTCAATGGCTGAAAGAATGATGCTGCTGATTACCCATTTAGGACCAAAAGAGGACGGGGAAATCCCCAAGGAGGTTAAGGGAAGGACACAAGTTTCCTAAAGCTATAGACAAAGGCAGAAATATCCTTCAGAGAATGGCAGCAAAAATGAAATCAGAGAGAGATGGAGGCTCTTGAATATTCCACTAGTCTGTGTTATTCAGAAAAAGCCTTTACTTGGAAATGGTAATATAGACTAATATAATCCCTATTTCTCTCCTTCCATCTGGACATGACCTACTTTATCATTCAGTGGAAGCCAATGTAGGAAAATCAAAACACTTAAAAAAAAAGTACTTAGAAGTCATGTACATCAGATGTAGAAGAAATAAAGAAGCTTGAGAAAATGGATCACATCTGAAGCATTGACCCTGGTGATGGACTCCTAGGCAGGACTGACTTAAGAGATAAGGGCTGTGCAAAGGTATCTTTGCTCATGGGGGTGGGATGTTTACTTTTCATTTGAGTTGGACTTCAATTTGAGTTTCTTTTTTAAAAAAATATTTATTTTTAGAGAGAGAAGAAGGGAGGGAGAGAGAGAGGGAGAGAAACATCAATGTGTGGTTGCCTCTTGTGCACCCCCCTACTGGGGACCTGGCCTGCAACCCAGGTATGTGCCCTGACAGGAATCAAACCGTGACCCTTTGGTTCGCGGGCTGTTGCTCAATCCACTGAGCCACACCAGTCAGGGCCAATTTGAGTTTCACTTGGGTAAATAAATAATTTCTTTTTAAAAATTTATTGATTTGAGAGAGAGACACAGGAAGGGAGAGAAACACCAATTTGTTGTTCTACTTGTTTATGCATTCTTCAGTTCCTTCTTGCACGTGCCCTGACCAGAAATTGAACCTGCAACCTTGGCATATTGGGATGATGCTCTAACCAACCGAGCCACCCAGCAGGGCCAATAATTTCTTTAAACTATGTAAATATATCTAGGATGGGTAAAGAATTGTGACCCATACATTTGTGTGGATTAATCCCATGCAGGTGATTGTTCAAATATTTAACAACAGGTGTAGCAGGGGCATTAATCAGTATTGGCTTGAAGCAGAGCTCTAGAGGCCCCACGCTGTGCTGAATCAGGGCGAGGTCCATAAGACCCTAGTGGTGAGGTGAAGGAGTGAAATGAGGGAATTGAAGAAGTGGTTTTTTATCAACTGTCACAAAATATTTAATATTTTAACAATCAGTAAACTTATGCTGGTATATACTGGTAGAATACCAGCCCTGATCCTACATATTATTTTTATCTTAATAGTTGAATTATGTGACAGAAATAGGATTCTGGTTAAGAGAGGAGAGAGATAAAGGTAGTACCATTCTGAGGGGCAGTGAACACCAGCGGAGAAAGAAGGCAGGAAATACTAAAACCAATAGAAATTTTTTTAAATTTTCACTCAAGGACTGATTTTTAGAGATAGGAAGGTAGAGAGAGTGAGAGAAAAATATTGATGTGAGAGAGAAACATTGATCAGGTGCCCTCCGTAAGCGCCCCAACCAGGGAACAAACTCGCAATGTAGGTGTGTGCCCTGACCAGGAATTGAACCCACAACCTTCTCGTGTACAGGATGACTCTCCAACCAACTGAGCAACACCAGGCAGTGCAGAAAAACTTTATCCACAAAAATCTTCTCTCATTTTCCTCCTCCTCTTCTTCCTAACCACATGTCTCCCTTTTACTAGGATCTATTATCACACTAACATTACGCCCTAGGTCAATTCACTGAAGACCAATTTGCCAAATTGACCAAATTTATTGGTTTCCTAAAAATCATGTATACACGTCACAGTATTTTGAATGTGATGAGTTGGCAGGAATAAGAAGACTATAGGGAGCTAGGGATGCAGGGTACTTGAGACTCCTGACTGTCTTCCTGCCCCTGGTTTATCCTCTCTTCACCCTTCAGGCTCACTCTCTGCTCCTCGGTCTCCTCCCCTTTGAGCTTCTCAGCCTCCTCTTCTCTAAGGCTGACGGCCTGAGCTGAGTCATGCGCTAACTAACAGACAGTCTGTTCTCTGGCAGGAGAAGGTCCCTCTTCTTTGCCCTAGCTCTAGCCTCCAGCTGCAGCAACAGAGCACTGGCGCAGAGATAAATGAACATTACTTAGAATGAATGCTGATACTACAGAAATAGTCACAAGCTGTTAAAAGCCATCTAATTAGAACAACTATAAACTTTTTAGTCAAACAAGTTTTTTTTTTATTGACAAATGGCAAATTTGGTTAATTTGGCAAAGTTCAAGTGAAATTATAAATAGCCTAAAGTGCTAAATGTAGGAAAAAATTTTAAAGGATTTTATCAAGGATCAGAAAGAAATCGGTATAACTAGAAAAATTCCCATAGAAAATGCTGATTTTGGCAATATTCGGAAGAAAAATATGTTTCTCAGCAGACTAAATTTTTTAGGATCTTTCAACAAATTGAATATTTCTTAAAATGCATGAAGCTGGAAGATGTACAAAGAAAGTGGTATGTGGCACTCCCACCTAAAGTCGCTCCCATACAAAGCACCTTTCACACGCTGGCCAAAAAACAAACCAATCCAAAGCAAAACAAATGGTCTCTGTATTATCAGACTCCGATTTACAGTCACCCCTCCTTATCCACAGAGAATATGTTCCAAGATCCCCAGTGGATGCCTAAAACCAAGGATAGTACTAAACCCTATATACACTGTTTTCTTCTATACATACCCTCTCACCCCCAGGGGTGTCCAATCTGTGGCCCATGGGCCGCATGTGGCCCAGCATGGCTATGAATGTTGCCCAACAAAATTTACGAAATTGTAAATTTACTTAAAACATTACTTAGTTTTATTACTAAGTTTTATTATTTAGATATGTACATTTTCTATATTAGTGATCACAAACTTGGGATTTACTCTGTTAAAAGATTATTGAAAAGGTCCACTGCATAATTAGGGTTATTATGCGAGGACTTTTCTGTTTATCTGTGGTGGCAGATATCACGAAAATCATGCACGGACCTTTTTTTGCTCATCAGTTTTTGTTAGTGTTTTTGTCTTTAATGTGTGGCCCAAGACAACTCTTTTTCCAGTGTGGCCCAGAGATGCCAAAAGGTTGGATACCCCTGATACCTTCCGATGCCTCTTTGGCATATCTAAATTGCCAGCATCACTGCGCTTGTACTTTGGGGCCATTATTAAGTAAAATAAGGATGACCCGAATACAAGCACTTAGTCACTGGGACAGTTGATCTGATAATCCAGACAGCTGAGTGACTAATGGGCAGGGTGCACATGGCACATATACAATATGGAGATGCTACAAAGGGACGATTCACATCATAGGTGGGATGGAGATGATGGCGTGAGACTTCATCACACTACTCAGAATAGTGGCACAATTTAACACTTACCAATTGTTTACTTTGGGAATTTTTCATTTAATGTTTTTGGACCACTCAACTCATGGGTAACTGAAACAGCGGAAAGCAAAACTGTGGATAAGTGGGGAGAACGCTCTATAAAACCATGTGTGTATAAGGCCATGCATTGGAAAATCCATGCAAAATAACAGGGTCCAGCAGAAGTAACCTGCTTGAGTGTGGTTGGTAGGGTACATGAATGTCTTGCACGAGCAATTTGAGCATGTCGCCTAAAATGTTACATAGTGTGCTTGAGTGTGATATTATTGTTACAGAATTACATACTTATGATTTTGTAATAAAAAGGGGTGTTGTTTGTGCTAGACCCCCGTATTATGTTTTTATGGCACTAAACTTTACACTAATTTTTAATTGTATATTTTGAAAAAACAAGTATAGAATTTAATTTTATTCCTACAATTTCTGATCAATTCTTTCAAAAATTAAAATTGAACACCCTATAAGTCATACCATATTGACCCAAAACAGCTAGGAAAAAGCAGATAGTTTGAATGACTGTAGGCTTCTCTAACATTTTATTTCTTATCCAGTTTATATATGGCCTCCGAATAGCACTTGTTACTGTACAGAGAATATAACAAACATCCATATACCCACCATTCACAATCTATAAATACTAACATTATAGTATTTACTTCTAATCCTTTTTATAAATAAAATATTTCTGATGAAGTTACTATGACATTTTTACTCTTCCCTAGACCCATTTTCTTCCTCTTGGAGGCAACCAATATTATAAATTTGGTATGTATTCTTCCAATCTGTTTATATATTTTATTGCATATGTATGTATTCATTAATACATATTATTTAAGTGCATTTGTTTGTGTGTGCACATGCACATGTGTGCTATGCATTTTACAAATAACACTGTTTTCAAAATCTGGTCATACATATAAATCTAGCATTCATGTTAACTTCCAAATAGTATAGCCATTTAATAGTATACTATTTAATAGTATAGCCATTTTCCTATTGATGGGCATTTCGGTTGCTTTCAATTTTTTGGATTACGAAAGTGATTCAATAAACTTACTTGTAGAAGTATCCTTATACACATGTTTGAGGATATATTTCTAGGAATGAAACTGTTTCGTTGAAGGGCATTTCCAACTTTACCAGATATTGCTTAATTGCTCTCCCAAGTAGTTACAACAATTTATACTCTTACCAAGCAGTGAATGAGAGTATGTGAAATGTTTCTGAAAATTTTATATGTCAACTGTTTTCATTTTTGCCAATCCAGTGGTTTCTGTTTTAATTTATTTTACTAAACACACACATACACACACTTTTTTGCAGAAAAGATAATCTAGGAAAAGGTAAGCCAGAAACTAATAAAAATGGCGACTGATAGGGGATAAATAGAAACAAAAATACGGATGAGAATTAGACTTCTCTGAATGTACTTTTTAATATAGTTTTGACTTTTGAACTATTTAATTGTTTTAAATATTAAAAAATGTAAATTCTACAATTAAATCAACACAAGAACAAATGAACCTATGCTTATCAAATTGATAAGATAGCCACATAGGAAAAAAATCAATTCAAATAACGTTTAGACAGAATGTTATGACTATATATTTTTAGTAGAACTTATTTAAAACTTCTAAGAAATCTTGAATTTTACTTAGCTGTTGGTAGTGGCTTTAGTGTAGTAATTTAAAAAGTATTTACATGTATGGAAGGATAGAGCAAATGAGTAAATATGTTGATGATATGAGGAACCAGAGATCTCACTGTTGGATAGGTAAATATAAATATTTATATTTGTACTAGATATATGGGGAAAGTGAAGAAGAACTAGGTGGTGCTGTATTTGAACAGAAGGTATTTGTATGAACTTATGACTTAGTAATGTATGCATGTATACAAACATACATATACATACATACATGTTTACCTATCCACACAACTACGCATTTGTATATAAATAGCTCTGTACATTGAAAATATGCCAGAAGCAATGACATCTCAGAGCAGTAAAATATTCTAATTTCTAAATATTATTGGGCAGTAAAGGCACTCAGGGCTCCTTAAAAAAATGTCCACTTCCAGATCTCGGGCAGAGAAAATACATGGTGAATCTGGAATATACTGTTTCTTTTGTTTGTTCTGTTTTATTATTATTTTTTTAAATATATTTTATTGATTATGATATTACAGTTGTCCCATTTCCCCCCCTTTATTCCCTCTGCCCTGTATACCCCCATTCCCTGCCCTTTAGTTTTTGTCCATGGGTAATACACATAAGTCCTTTGGCTTCTACACTTCCTATACTATTCTTAACCTCCCCCTGTCTGTTTCCTACCTACCATTTATGCTACTTATTCTCTGTAGCCTTTCCCCCTCTCTCCCCCTCACACTTCCCTGCTGATATCCCTCCATGTCTTATATAAATCCCTTTAACATTTCATATAATAAAGGCTGGGTGTTGATAAACTCCTTGAACTTGACCTTATCTGAGAAGCACTTTATCTGTCCTTCCATTCTAAATCAAAGTTTTGCTGGATAGAGTATTTTTTTGATGTAGGTCCTTGCCTTTCATGACTTGGAATACTTCTTTCCAGCCCCTTCTTGCCTGTAAGGTCTCCTTTGAGAAATCAGCTGACAGTCTTATGGGAATTCCTTTGTAGGTAACTGTCCTCTTTTTTCTTGCCGCTTCTAGGATTCTCTCCTTATTTTTAATCTTGGGTAATGTCATTATGATGTGTCTTGGTGTGTTCCTCTCTGGGTCCAACTTCTTTGGGACTCTCTGAGCTTCCTGAACTTCCTGGAAGTCTATTTCCTTTGCCAGATTGGGGAAGTTCTCTTTCATTTTTTGTTCAAATAAGTTTTCAATCCTTTGGTCTTCCTCTTCTCCTTCTGGCACCCCCATGACTCGGATGTTGGGATGTTTAAAGATGTCCTGGAGGTTCCTAAGCCTCTCCTCATGTTTTTGAATTCTTGTTTCTTCATTCTTTTCTGGTTGAATATTTTTTTCTTCGTTCTGGTCCACACCGTTGATTTGAGTCCTAGTTTCCTTCCCATCACTATTGGTACCCTATACTTTTCCCCTTATTTCTCTTAGCGTATTCTTCATTTTTTCATCTAATTTGCAACCAAATTCAACCAATCCTGAGAGCATCCTGATTACCAGTGTTTTGAACTGTGCCTCTGATAGGTTGGCTATCTCTTCGTGGCTTAGTTGTATCTTTTCTGGAGTTTTGATCTCCTCTTTCATTTGGGCCATTTTTTTTTTCTCTGCGTGCCTGTTATGTAGTAATGGGCAGAGCCTTAGGTATTCACCAGGGCAGGGCAACTCATGTCACTGTGTTGTGATGCTGCCTGGGGGGCGATGGCCTGAGAGGGAACAATGGTGATTGCTCTGCTCTCTGCTGGCTCTCAGTCCCTTCCCTTGCCACCCGTAAGCAAATTGGACCCCTCTGTGCTGGTTCCTGGGTGGGTGGGCTTGTGCAGTACTAAGTCTCTGTGGGTCTCTCCATGAACTCTCCCATGATGCTGGGAGTTCCTCCTGCTGCTGCCTCAACCCCCACAGGTGTTGTCAATCAGTGGTTTGAGGCTTTATTTCCCGTGGATGGTGGGTTACAGCAGTCTGCTCCACTCCCCAGCTTTTTCTCCCGGTTTATCTGCACGTGAATGAGGGACTGTCTGGTCCACGAGTCTCGGCCCTGCTGGTTCCGGGTCGGCCAGCTGTGGGTTTCGCTGAGTGCACTGGCCTCGGGTTTCTCCAGGCAGCTGCAGCATTGCCCTTACTGCTCCACAAACCACCATCTCACAGTGTACTCTCTGCCTGGCCCTGCCCTGCCTACCGGTCTGGATGAACGTGTCTTCTTTAACTTCTTGGTTGTGGGACTTCCATACAGTTCGATTTTCTGTCAGTTCTGGTTGTGTTTTGTTTTAAAATTGTTGTTTTTCCTCTTTCGGTGGTGCGAGGAGGCACAGCGTGTCTACCTATGCCTCCATCTTGGCCAGAAGTCCCCAGAATATATTGTTTCTCAGAAAGCAAAAAGCACTCAGACAATGATAGAAACTTATTTTTTCTCATAAAGGAGATTTCACTAGTCAGATTTTTTTTAAGTGAAGGATTATAACATATTAAATAACTAACAGAATTCCTAAGTTTAGTAAATTTTTAAAATGAGAAGTAAAGTCCTCTTTACAGAAACATGTCAGCTAAAAAATACAGAAGCAATGATGGAATTAGAAAAACCACTACTGTAGTGAGGAAGAACTGCTTTTCATGTTTATTGGCTATTTAGATATCCTCTGATGCTCACAGTCTATACTAATTGTGTTTTATTAGCTGAATTGTATAAATTCTTTATATACTTTAGACATTATAATGCAAATATCTTTACTTGGACTCTAACATATTTATGTTACATTTTGTGGCAATTTTAATACATCTTTACCTACCCTCGGGGTCATAAAGATAGCCTCCTATGTTTTCTTCTGAGGTTAGATTCTATTTAGCTTGTTTTTCCAAGGAGCTAACAGTTAGGCACTGACATGTGATTGGTGGAAGACACAAGGCACTGCTGCAGCCTCCTTCCATCAATGTTATCTTTTGGTTCTAAGAGGTTTTTCAGCATGAATAATTGAAGACTGCTATTTAAAGTAATGTAAAATAAAGTTATAGTTTCAGGATATTAAAAAAAAGAAAAGAGTAAGTTATATAATCTTACATGAGTAAACAAAATATCCTTCCTGAGATCTTCAGAACTTTCATTTGGTGTCCAAGTTTTAGCAAACTGCAGGAAATCCCATTTTTGCTTATCACCTTCCTCAGCCTGAAGTTGTTCCTTCCTTCCATTCAATGTGCTCCCAGTAACCTGAGTCTGTAGGATGCAAAAGCATATGAATTTGATAACATTCACTTCACAGTTGATATTTTCTAAGCAATAACTTGATTTTGCATTTGAATCACAAGGAATCCATAAAAGAAAATTATATTGTTTCAACATATCATGGTCTGTAGTGATATAATTATTCATAATCACAGCCAATTACCAAGTCAGTGATTCCCAGTCTCATGAAGAAGAGGTCTTAACTAGAGAAATTATCCTATTTGCTTTTCTCATAAAAACTTTTACTCTAATATTTACAAACTTTGAAATCAAACCTACATAAGCTGGCCATTTTGAATATCTATACTCAGTGCTTAAAAACTATCCTCTAATCCTTAGTCAAATCCTTTCCATAAACATCCCTCAAGGTTGGGAGAAGAGATGACGCAGGACACAGAACAAGCAATGTCCCTTCTACCTCTTCTAGAGTCTGGGTGCAGGGTGTCCTCTGTCCAATTTAGTGCTGAATTCAAGAATCCTTCTGAGAAAGGGTTTATTTTTACTTAACAAAAAAGACGCGGTACTTGAAAGCATTCTGGTTCCTTGCTAGCTAACCTCTCCTCTAGCCTCTAAAATGGTAGAAGAAGGGCTTGAGAGACAATAGGAATACATGTAAATTCATTCCTCTCTCTTATTAGAGAGGATAGCAAGTACAGTACTACCAATTGAAATCTTTTTTGAACTTGGTCTCTATTAACATCAGTATCTTAGTGTACTTAAGTATCCTTTGCCTGAAAACACTAAAACTCCACCTCTTAACTCATGTAGACTATGGATAATAATGAGTAAGTTGGTAACCTGGCTTAAATTCAAGCTTTACCTTGCGATTCAACATCCCCCACATAAGGGTGTCTAGAGTCCCATTTGCAATGAGGTAGTGAATATTCACAGAACTGCACTGTCCAATTCGGTGAGCACGGTCTTCTGCTTGTTTTAAATGTCCAGGGTCCCAATACAACTCAGCAAATACAACATGAGTTGCAGCAGTAAATGTCAAACCCTTAGCAAAATAAAGTGAAGAAATTGAGATGTAAATGAACTGAGAATATAACACAGAGCCAGGTATAGTAGTCTTTCTGAATGCATTAAATAGACAAGAGGATGCCGAAGGACACAGAAACAAATCAATCTTTCATAGTAAGCCAAATTATGAAAATTTAATTCATGAAAGGCACATGAAGACTGCTTACTCCAAGACAGCCAGGTGAACTACAAAACACATTTAAGATGTATTTCAAAAGTCAGTTTGATGAATATTATACACAAAATTACCTTATCCTCTGATGAAGACTAGATTCATATTACCACTGGAAAATCTAATAAAATACATTATAAATGAGAATATAATTTATAACACATGGTATCCACGGCAACTAGGCAGAGAGCAATGACACCCTCTATTCTTTAATTCATACTACTGTTCTATAAAGCAAGAAAATCATGTCTCCAGTCACACAGTTCTCTTCCTATGAAATTTCTTACATTACATTCCAAAGGCCCTGAAGTTTATTGGCCTGTATCTCAATATACATAGCACAATTGCATTTTACATCAGTTTGAAATAGTACAATATTAAAACTATTAACTAAGGCTTGTTGTACATGAAATAATCAAATCTCTTCAAACTAAAATTGAGTAAAAAATGCATGATGTTAAAAAACGCAGGCTGAGTAAAATATGAATTGCTTATGCTATTGCCACACACAGGGGTCGACAGAAATACCTACCATCCTTTGAGAGTACCGACTACTCCCAGCTGTTGTTCACATACACTGGGAGTTCTGAGGGAGCGACTTCTGTGATTGCTGTGCTGTTTTCAGGCATGTTATTTTAACTTAAAGGGTTTTATATCACATAATGCGTCATACCAGCATTCACTAAATGGTGGCATTCAAGCTGAAAATTCACTGAAGATCAATCACTTTGGAACAGAAGTTAGAAGTTCTAGAAACAACCACCATGCTAAACTGTTCCACTACTTAGCACAAGAAATGC
>PVJI01020887.1:0-23071 GCA_004026765.1 Micronycteris hirsuta | reverse complement strand
GAGGAATGACAACAAACAGAGCCCAGAGTGTTTAGAGTGAAGGAAATAACCAAGATCAGAGCAGAATTAAATGACATAGAGACTAAAAGAATAATTCAAAGGATTAATCAAACCAGGAGCTAGTTCTTTGAAAACAAAAACAAAATTGATAAGCCTTTAAAAAGGCTCAAAAGAAAAAATGGAAGAGGACCCAGACAAACGCAATCAGAAATGAAAGGGGAGAGATTACAAATGATACCACAGAAATACAAGGATTGTAAGAAATTACTACAAAGAACTATATCCCAAGAAATTTGAAAACCAGAGTGAAATGGACAAATTTCTAGAAAAATATAATCTTCCAAAACTGAATGAAAAAGCAGAAAGCCTAAATAGACTGATAAAAGTGGCTGAAATTGAATTAAGTAATAATTTTAAATTGAAGTAGTCAAAAAACTCCTGGAGCACAAAACACAGGATCAGACAGTTTCACTGGAGAATTTTATAAAACATTTAAGGAAAAGTTAACCCTTATCCTTCAAAGTCTATTCTAAAAAACCCAAGAAGAGGGAGGACTCCCATACACTTTTCATGAGGCCAGCATCATCCTATTCCCCAAAACAGATAAAGTCACAACAAAGAAAGAAAACTACAGGCCAATGTCACTAATGAACATAGACACTAAAATCCCCAAAATATTGGCAAACTGCATCCAGCAATACATTAAAAATATCATATACCATGACCAAGTGAGATTCATCCCAGGGATGCAAGGATGGTACAATATTCACAAATAAATAAGTGTAATACATCACATAAACCAAAGCAAAGACAAAAATCACATGATCATATCAATAGATACAGAAAAAGCATTTGATAAAGTACAGCACCCATTTATGATAAAAGCACTCAGCAAAGTGGGAATAGTGGGAGCATACCTCAACATAATAAAGGCCATATATAAGAAACCTACAGCCAACATCATACTCAACAGCCAAAAACTAAAAGTTTTCCCACTAAGATCAGGAACAAAATAGGGATGTCCGCTTTCACCATTTCTATTCAACATAATATTGGAAGTCCTAGCCACAGCAATCAGACAAGAAAAATAAATAAAAGGCATCCAAATTGGACAGGAGGAAGCACACTTGTCATTGTTTGCTTTTGACAGGACAGTGTACATAGAACATCCTATAGACTCTACCATAAAACTATTCAACCTAATACATGGATTTGGCTAAGCAGTGGGATATAAAGTCAATATTCAGAAATTGAAGACATTTTTGTACATGAACAATGAAATATAAGAAGCAGAAATTAGGAAAAAATCACATTTACTGTAGCAAAATATAGAAAAATATAGTACTTAGGAATAAACCTAATCAAGGAGGTAAAAGATTGGCACTCAGAAAATTACACAACACTACAGAAAGAAATTAGGGAAGATACAAACAAATGGAAGCAAATACTGTGTTCATTGATTGGAAGAATTAACATCATCAAAATGTCCATACTACCCAAAACAATCTATAGATACAATGTAATCCCTATTAAAATACCAATGACATATTTCAGAGATATAGAACAAACATTTCAAAAATTTATATGGAACCATAAATGACCCTGAATAGCTGCAGCAATTTTGAGAAAGAAGAACAAAGTGGGAGGGTTCACAATACCTGATATCAAACTATATTATGAGACCATGGTAATCCAAACAACCTGGTACTAGCATCAGAACATAAACAGAGATCAATGGAACAGAATAGAGAGCCAGGAAATAAACCCATGTTTCTATGATCAATTAATGTTTGACATAGGGAACTGAAGCATAAAATGGTAAAAATACCCTCTTCAACAAATGGTGTTGGGAGATCTGGACAACTACACGCAAAAACTCAAGCACGAACTCACACCATACACAAAAATAAACTCAAGATGGATGAAGGCTTCAATATAAATCATGACACCATGAAAGTCCTAGAGGAGAACACAAGCAGGAAAATCTCAGATATTCTAGACAGCAATATTTTCACTGATATGTCCCCTAAAGCAAAGGATATAAAGGAAAGCATAAACAAATGGGAGTTCATGAAAATAAAAAGCTTCTGCAGACTTCCGGCAAGATGGCGGCATAGGTGAATGCGCCATGCCTCCTCGCACAACCAAACAAGGAAAAAACCCAACCAAAAACAGCCAGATCTGACAGAAAATCGAATTGAGAGAAAGTCCGACAACCAAGGAATTAAAGAAGATACATTCATCCAGTCTGGTGAGCCGGGAGGAGCAGGGCGGAGGGAGAGCACTAGGCGACCCCGCGGTGAGCTGGTGAGCAGACAGCAGGACTGCGGTTGGAGGGGCGGTTCCCGCGGGGCTGCAGCACACTGAGACGGGAGTGCCTGACCTAAGCGCGGGCAGACAAACCCGGAGAGAAAGCAGGGCACAACCCATATGCGCAGATTGAGAGCACCTGTGGGGGTGGGGTCCGTGGCGGGAGGAACTACCGGCCTCACAGGAGAGTTTATTGGGGAGACCCGTGGGGGATTGGAGCTGTGCAGCCCGTCCACTGACCCCGGAGCAACCCCTGGAGCCAGCGCAGAGGGGCTTGAATTGCTTGCAGGAGGAGGTGTGGGTGCAGAGAGCAGAGCAGGCGCCATTGTGCTCTCAGGTCCGGCCCCCACAGGCTACGTCACAACACAGCGACCTTGAGTTTCCCTGCCCAGGTGAACCCCAAGGCTCCGCCCTCCTCACAGTAACAGGCTCACCGAGGGAAAAAAATGGCCCAAAGAAAAGAACAGATCAAAGCTCCAGAACTGACCGACCAAGAGATAGCCAACCTATCAGATGCACAGTTTAAAACCCTAGTAATCAGGATGCTCATAGAATTCGACAAAAAATTATCGAAATTGCTTGAACAAATGAGGAGAGATCTGCAGGGAACCAATAGGGATAAGAAGGAAACTGGGACTCAAATCAACAAAGTGGACCAGCAGAAAGAAAAAACCATCCAACCAGAAAAGAATGAAGAAACAAGAATTCAAAAAAACAGAGGAGGGGCTCAGAAACCTCCAGGACAACTGTAAACGGCCCAACTTATGGATCATAGGGCTGCCAGAAGGAGAAGAAGAAATCCAAGGAATTGAAAACTTATTTGAACACATAATAATGGAGAATTTCCCGAAGCTGGCGAAGGAAATAGAATTTCGGGAAGTCCAGGAAACTCAGAGAGTCCTAAAGAGGTTGGACCCAAAGAGGAACACACCAAGACACATTATAATTACATTACCCAAGATCAAAAATAAGGAAAGGATCCTAGAAGCAGCCAGAGAAAAGGAGACAGTTACCTACAAAGGAATTCCCA
Source organism: Micronycteris hirsuta (assembly GCA_004026765.1). Taxonomy (NCBI): domain Eukaryota; kingdom Metazoa; phylum Chordata; class Mammalia; order Chiroptera; family Phyllostomidae; genus Micronycteris; species Micronycteris hirsuta. Next base: position 19,731 of record PVJI01020887.1, on the reverse strand, counting down.
TAAGACTGTCAGCTGATTTCTCAAAACAGACCTTACAGGCAAGAAGAGTCTGGAGAGAAGTATTCCAAGTCATGAAAGGCAAGGACCTACATCCAAGAATACTCTATCCAGCAAAGTTTTCATTTAGAATGGAAGGGTAGATAAAGAGCTTCTCAGATAAGGTCAAGTTCAAGAAGTTCATCACCACCCAGCCTTTATTATATGAAATGTTAAAGGGAGTTATATAAGGTATGGAGGAACATCAACAGGTGAGTGGTTGGGGGGGAGGGTGGGAATGGGGCACAGAACAGGTAGCATACATGGTAGGTAGACAACAGATAGGGGGAGGTTAAGAATAGTATAGGAAGTGCAGAAGCAGAAGGACTTATGTGTATGACCTATGGACAAAACTAAAGGGTGGGGAAAGGGGGGTTAAGGGGGCGGGAGGCAAGAAGGGGGGTAAATGGGACAACTGTAACAGGATAATCAATAAAATATAGTTAAAAAATAAAAAAAAGAAAGGCAACCAAAAAAAATAGAAGTAAAAAAAAAGAAAAAAAAATACTCAGGCAACTATTCTGCCAATATTTCCAATAAAATTTTTTTTAAATTTTAGCCAATGCAATGCCCGCATTTGAGCATAGCTGCTTATATCCTTATAATAAAGCTTCACCTTTCACTGAAAAAAAAAAATAAAAAATAAAAAGCTTCTGCACTGCTAAAGAAAACATCAGCAAAATGAAAACGGAGTCAACTGTATGGGAAAACATATTTGCAAATGACACCTCAGACAAGGGTTTGGTCTCCAAAATATATAAAGAACATACAGAACTCCACTCCAGGAACACAAAAACCCCAATTAAAAAATGGGAAAAGGACCTGAACAGACACTTCTCCAAAGAGGATATGCAGAGGGCCCAGAGACATATGAAAGGATGCTGAGCATCACTAGCCATCAGAGAGATGCAAATTAAAACAACAATGAGATACCACTTCATGCCAGTCAGAATGGCCATCACAAGAAAATTAACAAACAAGAAGTGCTGGAGAGGTTGTGGGGAAAAGGGAACCCTACTACATTGTTGGTGGTAAAGCAGAGTGGTACAGCCACAGTGGAAAAAAGTATGAAATTTCCTCAGAAAACTAAAAATAGAACTGCCTTTTTACCAGGCAATTCCACTACTGGAATCATATTCTAAGAATCCTGAAACACCAAATTCAAAAGAACCTATGCACCCCAATGTTCATAGCAGCACAATTTACAATAGCCAAATGCTGGAAACAACCTAAGTGCTCATGAATAAAAATTAGTGGATCAAAAAACTATGATACATTTATACAATGGAATACTATGCCTCAGAAAGAAAGAAGGAGCTCCTACCCTTCATTACACAGATCTGGGGAGCTTTATGCTAAGTGACATAAACAAGGCAGTGAAAGACAAATACCACGTTATCTCACCTATAAGTGGAACCTAATCAACAAAACAATCAAGCAGACAACATATAACCAGAGATATTGAAATAAAGGACAAACTGATAATGAGATGGGAGAGCTATGGGGATAACAGGAAGGAAAACGGGAAGCATCATCAAGGGGCATGTATAAAGGGCATATGGACAAATCCTCCAGGATTGAGGGTGGGAGGTGGGGATGGGTGGGGGGTGGTGGTGGAGGGAAAATGGAGATAGCAGGACTTGAACAAAAATAAAAAAAATGCCATTAATGAAAAAAGGAAAAGAAAGAATAACAAATATGAAGTACTTACATGTTTTTATTTCAAAACAACACAAAACTACAGTGATCAAAACAATATAGTAGTGGCCTAAGTATAGATATATAGATAAATGGAACCAACTTGGGAGTCCACAAATAAGCCAGTACACATATGGTCAGTTAAGTTTCTACAAAGACATGGAGGCCGTTAATTGAAGGAACAAGACTCTCAACAAGTGTTGTTTGGACAACTGAATATCAACATGCAAAACAATAAATATAGGACCTAATCTAAAATCATATATAAAAATTAAATCAAATGGATTACCAACAAAAGTTTGAAACCTAAAACCATTTAAAAACTCATAACAAAATAAGGGGTCAATTATAAAACCTTGGGTCAGTTAATGGATCCTTAGATATGAGAAATGTACAAGCAACACAAGTAGATAAATTTACCTTACCAAAGCAAAGGCTTTTGAATATTAAAAGATATTATCAAGAAAATGGGACTTCAACCCAAGATGAAGGTGTAGGTAGATACACTGTGCTTCCTTGGACAACCAAAAGAAAGATAAAAACAAATTTAAAAACAAAAAACAACTAGAACTGAGAGAAAATCAAACTGTATGGAAGTCTGACAACCAAGTAGTTAAAAAAGAAACATTCACCCAGACCGGTAAGAGGGGCAGAGATGGGCAGCCAGGTGGAGATAACTCACAGGAAAATGATGGCTGGAGAACCAGGGAGGGCAAGGCAGTGGCTGGAAGAACAGATGGTCCCACATTTGCATAAACCAGGAGGAACAACTAGGGAGCAAGACAGAACGCACAACCCAAGGTTCCAGAGCAGGGAAATAGAGCCTCAAAATCTCTGACTGAAAAAACCTGTGGAGGTTGAGGTGGCAGGAGAAACTCCCAGCCTCACAGGTGAGTTGCTTGGATAGACACACAGGGTCTCAGAACATAGACAAACCCACCTACCTGGGAATCAGCACCAGAAGGGCCCAATTTGCTTGTGGGTAACAGAAGTGACTGAATGCTGCAGAAAGATGAACGAGTGGCAGTGTTCCCTCTCCAAGCCCTCCCCTACATACAGTGCCATAATGCAGAGACGTGGGTTGCCCTGTCCTGGTGAACACTTAAGGCTCCACCCCTTACTACATAAGAAGCCTACCAAGACCCCCCGTACCCCCCCCCCAAAAAAAAAACAGGCCCAAATGGCCCAAATGAAAGAATGGATCAAAGGTCTGGGAAAAATACAACTAAGCAACAGATAGCCAATCAGATGCAGAGTTCAAAACACTGGTAATTACAATTCTCACAGCAATGGTTGAGTATGGTGACAAATTAGAGAAAAAAGTGAAGGCTATGAAAAGTGAAATAAAGAAAAATCTACAGAGAACGAACAATGAAGGGAAGGAAACAGGGATACAAATCAACAGTATTAGATTTGGACCAGAAGGAATAAATAAACCTTCAACCAGAACAGAATGAAGAAACAAGAATTCAGAAAAAATGAGGAGAGGCTTGGGAACCTCTAGACAATCTTAAACATTCCAACATCTGAATCGTTGGGGTGCCAGAAGGAGAAGAGGAAGAGCAAGAAATTGAAAACTTATCTGAAAAAATAATGAAGAACTTTCCCAATATGGCAAAGGAAATAGACTTCCAGGAAGTCTGGGAAACTCAGCGAGTCCCAAATAAGTTGGACCCAAGGAAGCACACAACAAGGCACATCATAATTGCATTATCCAGGTTAATGATAAGGAGAGACTCTTAAAAGCAGCAAGAGAAAAGGAGACAGTTACCTACAAAGGAGTTCCCATAAGACTATCTGCTGATTTCTCAAAAGAAATCTTGCAGGCAAGAAGGGTCTGGAAAGGAGTATTTGAAGTTATGAAAGGCAAGGACCTACATCCAAGATTACTCTATCCAGCAAAGCTATCATTTAGAATGGAAGGGCAGATAAAGTGCCTCCCAGATAAGGTCAAGTTAAAGGCATTCATCATCATCGAGCCCTTATTATATGAAATATTAAGGGGTTTCTCTAAGAAAAAGAAGAAGATCAAAAATATGAACAGTAAAATAACAACAAACAGAACAATCAACAACTGAACCTGAAAAAAGAAAACAAGCAAAAAAACAAACTAAGCAAATGACTAGAACAGGAACAGAATCACAGAAATGGAGATCACATGGAAGGTTATTAGCAAGGAAGGGGAAGGGGAATGGGGGAAAAGGTACAGGGAATAAGTAGCATAAATGGTAGGTAGAAAACAGACAGGGGGAGGTTAAGTATAGTATAGGAAATGTAGAAGTCAAAGAACTTATATGTATGAGCCATGGATCTGTACAACCCATTGATGACCCAGTGAGTGAATGATGGTGGGAGAGAGTGTTCAGGGTGGAGGGGAATAAAGGAAGGTGGGGGAGGGGGTAATGGGACAACTGTAAGAGCATAATCAAGAAAATATATTTAAAAAATAAAATTTTAAATAAATAGTGCATAGAAAAATATCAAAAATAAAAAGAAAATGAAAAGGTATCCTACAGAATAAGAAAAAATATTTGAAAAACATAAGGATCTAATGTCTATAATATATAGCTTTTACAATTCAATGATCTGGCTGTAAAAAGTCAGCCAAATCAATTTAAATATGATTAAATAACTTGAACATATATTTCTCCAAGTAAGATATACAAATAACCAACAACATTTGAAAAGATGCTCAACATTTTTATCATTAGGTAAATGCAAATCTAAATTACAATTAGATAACACTTTATACTCACTAGGATGACCATAATTAAAAGCAAACAATAAAATTTTTAAAAATCCAGAACATAATTGTTTGCAAGGATGTGAAGAAATTTTAACCTTAGTACATTGCTGTTGGGAATGCAAAATGGTTTGGCCATTATAAAAGGATTTTGAAGTTATATCAGAAAAGTTATTACATATGACCCAGAAATTCCTTTCTAAGATATTCATCTAAAAGACCTGAAAGCCCATCACAAACAAACACAAGTATACGCAAGTTCATAGCAACACTATTCACAATATTCAAAAGAGGGAAGCAGTTCAAATGCCCATCAACTGATGAATGAGTAAACAAATTGTTGTGTATACCTGCAATGGAGTATTATGCATTTATAAAAATGAATAAAGAGTGGATACATAATACAACTTGGAACTCCCAATTGAAAAACAGCTGCAGGAATCAGGTTAAACTACAAATAGAGTCCCAGCTAAGCCTTCATGAAGACTGTCAAATGCTAAAGTAGATTTAAAAGCACTGGTAGAGATAGTTTAGCATTTATTTCATCTTAGAACACGCCAGGCAGGGGGACAATTGAACAAGGCTGATACTTACTTGGTATGTCGGAGAAACCCCATGGAAGACAGTGTGTATTAAAAGGTGTCTCCTCTGCAGAGAGAGCAGTAGGAAAGAATATCACAAAATGTCTGAAAGGCCAGAACATACAGGAATTTTAGTCCATTTAAGGAATTTATTTATGTGTTTATTTATTTTTTGGAGAAGGGAAAGCCACTCTAAGGATAGAAATGGTCAACCTGATTTCATAATGAACTACTCTATTGATGCACAGTGGATGGATTGTAAAAGAAAAAGAAGAGTTAGGATTCCAGGTAATAGAGAAAATGTAGGTTTCGACAGGGCTGAAAGCCGGAGAGAGAGTAAGACATGGTTGGACTCGAGAGTTTGTGGGCATCATCTGTTTTGCAGTTTGAAAGGAGAGTGACAGCAAGAACATGTCCGTTGTTTATTGGCTCAAACATCTGATCTTTTGAATTTCCATGAACTAAGGTGAGGAATGTTGCAGATAGAATAAATGGTGTGAAGAAATATTATATTTTATTTTTAAAAAAGATTATATTACTCTACAGCTTATAAACCTTTCCATGCCAGTATATCTGTTATGTACTTAAATAAGTCACTATTAATCATTTCACTCTGTTTAGAAAAAATACATAAATTTACATTTTATACTTCCTTAGAAGAAGCTGACTTTAATGAAGTTATGTGTGTATTCTGTGAGACCAAAGATTTTAGGCCTAGATAAATCATAAAAAGATAAAGTTAAAGAAAATCTAAAACAAATATACTTCCATAGGCACTCCTACTCATTTAAATGGCCAAACGTATATCAAGAAATAGAGCTTTGGGGCTAATTTAGTCCAGAACCTATTTTGTGGTTAGTGTTTACTCAACTACAGACAAGTCAACTTGTTTTAACAAGGGAAATAAAATATAATAGTTTTGCTTCCATCTATAGCCTGGATCAAATCATACAAAGGTCAACAGTGAAAAGAATTACTGGATCTGCTACTGTACAACCAAATAGAAAAAGCTATTTTCAATGTTTTTTTTTTTGTTGTTGTTGTTGTTCTTCTTTATGCTAACTTCACAAGTAAGTGAATGTTTTCAAATACAGTTTTGAAAAAATAAAATATAGAGCACTAGCCACTGTGGCTCAGTTGGTTTGGAGTGCTGTCTCGTAATTGAAAGGTTACAGGTTTGATTCTCCTTCAGGGCACAAAACTAGGTTGTGTGTTTGAGATTTGATCCCAATTTGGGGTCCAGGCATGTGAGATCCCAGTCCAAGCAGGTACAGGAGGCAAAACAAATCAATGCTTCTTTTTCAGATTGGTGTTTCTCTCTTTCTTCCTCTCGCTGTTCCTCTCTCTCTAAAAGCAATTAAAGTCCTCAGGTCAGGATAAAAAATAAAAATAAGAAAGATAAAATATAGAAGGTAAATGGAATGGAGACTAATTATTATGAGAATAAAAAGTTCAACTGAAATGTGGATGTAGATTTGAGTAATATATCTTATATGACAGAGAGATTAAAGAGCTGAAAATACAATGCAAATTGATAAATAGCACATTGATTTTCAAGATCTTTTAAATTAACTTACCATTTTCCAAATTTATATAAAATAAGGAATGTTTTCATATTCAAGCTTTATAACAATATTATTAGCACATACCAATTTAAGATAAACTATTAAGAAATATTAAAATATGTATTTGCAGTATATCATTCTTTATTCTCCCTTTACTTAAAAAGAAACCATTTTAGGAAAAGTCCTCAGTGCTTGTAAAATGAAGCAACGAGGTAGTAAGAAAAATATATTAGTAGCAGTGTCTGACAGTGGTAGAGGTTTTCCCACCAACAAGCAGTTCTCTCAGTCATCAGCTGAATGTCCTAATTCAAGTCAATTCTGACACTATCTACCTGGAAACAGCATCGGATCCCACAGGTTAAGGGTTGCTGCCTACAAGATTGTCCTTCTGCAATTTCAGTTATTGCCTGAATCAGTTATAAATAAGAGATTCCAACAAGTCCCTCACCCACTCACTCTGCTCACAAAACTCAGAGAAATATTTTACTCACTGGATTACTGGTTTATTATCAAATATAACTCAGAAACCTCCAGATAAAAGAGATGCACAGAACAAAGTATGAGGAAAGGACAAAGAGCTTCCAAACCCTCTTTGAGCAAACCATTCTCTTCAAATTTCCATTTGTGCACCAGCCTGGAAACAATGCACACCCTGTCCTTTGGGATTTTATCAAAGCTTCAGTAGGCATGATTGATTGCCTTGCTGGCCATTGGTGATTGATTCAACCTCTGGTACCTCTCCTTACTCTAGAAATCAGGGGATGAGACTGATAGTTCCAACCCTCTATTCATGATTGGTTCCCTTGGCAACCAGCACTCATCCTTAGCTATTTTACCAAATTCATCTCATTAATATACACCCAGTTGTGATGAAAGGGGTTGTTATGAATACCAAGAAACCCATTTCACCTTTATGTTTTTGAAGGGACATTTCAAAGCGAGGATAATAAAGTTATGTGTGTATTCTAATAAATGCAAATATGCTAAATATACTATAAAATATACAAAGATAAAAGCCACACCCATTTTCTTATCTCTTAAGAAATTAGAGGGTTTTTGTGAGCTGGGAGCCCAGAATCTTGGGCAAAGAACAAATACATGGAAGAATTATATTTTGGTTATCTGAATGACAAAATATTTCTTATAAATTATGATACAGAAATTCATATGGCATTTAGAATTTTTATTTTCTAGCAATAAGACAGAAATATTTGAAAATTTTAAATTGCCACTAACAACACGAAATTTGACACTACTCTATATACTCTGACTTTTAAAAGTGATTGAAGAAAACAATTTAGGTGATATGAACTCTAATACTTCATAAAGTGAACAGTCTCTTTTAGGAGAACTGCAAAATGGAGCAGAAGACAGGAAGCTTTTATAAGATAAAATATAGGGAACAACAATATAAAATATTTGACTGGCTGGGGCCACATAGTAAACATGTTTAGACTAAGAAAGAACAAAAAATAAATATAGAGCCCAGAGTTGGTGTGATGTTTGGGGTTCAACTGAGAGGGTATACTGAGTTTCTTGTCAAAGAGAGTAGAGACAGGAAAGCTATGTAAGTTATTGCTGATATGGCATCTTGGCAGGAGCAGCCACATCTTGGACCTAGAAAGTTATTTCTATAGTCCTCTTTGTAAATGTAAAAGGGGCCAAACATTTGAAGTTGACAAGCTCAGTGACAAAAGAAACCATGCAACATGGTCTGAACATAAAAAAAAAATGAGAAGTATAGATTGGTAGTTACAAAATAGTCATGGGGATGTAAAGGAAATATAGTCAATACTATTGTAATAATTAGGTATGGTGCCAAGTTGTAACAATGGAAAATTATAATGATGGGAAATTGTAACCCACCCTAGTAATCTGTCGACATTGTTTCTGTAAGTGCTAACTCTAATTAATACACAGCTTATAGATAAACACCATGTTTCTATAAAAATCCCAGGAATTATCTTCAAAAGATACAAACTCTGATCTTCAGGCATCCAGCTGCAGGAGAGCCGGGATGATGTGAAGCCAGGATGTCTAAACCATGATGACACAGACCAGACTATCACTTGCCTTATCAGAATGACAGTGCTAGTCCAGGTAGAGAACTTTTACCCCCTCCCTTGATCTCTTTGTTCTTTTTCCTCCTCCCTCCTTATAAAAACCTCTAGCTCCTGAGAAGTGGAGATGAACTTTGAGTCATGAGTCTCCCATCTTCCAGGTGGCCAGCACATGAAAATAAACCACTTTTCTTTACATCAGCACCTGCCTCTAGAGTACTGGCTTTCACAGAGGCAGGCAGTCACCCCTGCTTTCAGTGACTAGGTGAGGACAGGGAATATTGAGGGAAACACTTTGTAAAGTACGTGATTATCTAACCATTATGCTGGATACCTAAAACTAATACAAAATAATATTAAATGTAAACTGTAATTGAGGAACATTTTAAAAATTAAAAAAAGAAACTAACTAATGTAGATCATAGTGGGTAGTCACATCCTAGGTCTGTACCTTCCTTGACAAAGGTCTATTTTTTTTAACTTTATGTGAGCTTGCCTATTGTCTTTGTGTGTCTAAGATAATATGCTTTGGAACTTACAGAGTAATTTTGTTTCCCTACCCCTTAAAGGCATAATCACTGGCACCAGAGTGTAAGACTACAGAGCATGGGACCACAGAATACCTCATTGTTACCTTATTTTCTGCCTACCATTTCTACTTACTGGAAATGTTAATTATTAACTATTCTTTTTTTTAATATTTTATTTATTTATTTTTAGAGAGAGAGGAAGAGAAGGAGAAGGAGAGGTAAAGAAACATCAATGTGTGGTTGCCTCTCAGTGCCCTGTACTGGGGACCTGACCTGCAACCCAGGCATTTGCCCTGACTGGGAATTGAACTGGTGACTCTTTGGTTCACAGCCCAAGCTCAATCCACTGAGCCACACCAGCCAGGGCTATTATTACCTATTCTTTACCCACCAGTGTAACAGATGTTTGTCTCCATTTTGCTTTTTACCCAATTATAGAAGTGTCCTGTTTTGCTTTCTCCACCACCAATGGATTTTATGTAACTCTCCTTATATCTTCTCTTTTGATGCTTATTGTATAATGTAAGTTACAAAACAGACATTTTCTAGAGCATTTCCCCAATCTATTGAGATTTTGCTTCTTGGTATGTTCTCAAAATTTGGCTCAAATAAAATCTTGAAATATTTTGTTTAGCCTGGGCATTCTTTTGTTGACACTTCTTTTGATCATCCTCTTGTCCATTGAAGAGGTCTGATCAAAAAGATTAGTTTTATGAGGAGAGGCTGAGGAACCTCCAGGACATCTTTAAACGTCCCAACATCCGAGTCATAGGGGTGCCAGAAGGAGAAGAGGAAGACCAAAGGATTGAAAACTTATTTGAACAATAATGAAGGAGAACTTCCCCAAGCTGGTAAAGGAAATAGACCTCCAGGAAGTCCAGGAAGCTCAGAGAGTCCCAAAGAAGTTGGACCCAAAGAGGAACACACCAAGGCACATCATAATTACTTTACCCAAGATTAAAAATAAGGAGAGAATCTTAGAAGCAGCAAGAGAAAAGGAGACAGTTACCTACAAAGGAATTCCCATAAGACTGTCAGCTGATTTCTCAAAAGAAACCTTGCAGGGAAGAAGGGGCTGGACAGAGGTGTTCCAAGTCATGAAAGGCAAGGACCTACATCCAAGAATACTCTATCCAGCAAAGCTATCATTTAGAATGGAAGAGCAGATCAAGTGCTTCTCAGATAAGGTCAAGTTCAAGGAGTTCATCATCACCCAGCCTTTATTATATGAAGTGTTAAAGGGATTTATATAAGGCATGGAGGGATATCAACAGGGGAGTGGTAGGGTTATTCATGTCTCTTAGTTATTGTTAACTTGTCTATATAACCAATCTATTCTACCAGGTTTTACTTCAGAAATTTTGGGTCTGTTTTGTTAGTTGCACATACATTTACAACATAGATATCTTCCTGATATACATTGATCCTTTAACATTGTAAAATGTTGAATCTGCAGTAATAATGTCATACATTTCACTTATACTTTCATATATTAATATAGTCACTTAAGGTCTTTTATGGTTACTATTTGTATGATGTATTTTTTAATATTTTTACTGTCAAGATATTTCTGTGTTCAAATATAAAGTGAATTGTGTGTTTCTTTTAAATAGCATGGAGTTGCATATTTCTTTTTATTCAGATAACTATATCTTTTATTTAGAGTGTTATTTCATTCACACTTAATATTGTTATTGATATCATTGTTTTTCTGCCTGTTGTTTCATTGATAAATATATATACATTATAAATAAAATAAATATATACATGCATCTATATTATAGATATATAACATATTGTAAAAATTATCTCATGTCATGTTTCTTTTATTTTTAAGCAGTTCCTTTTGTATTAAGTGGATATTTTAGTGTATCATTAATTTTTTTGTTTTGTTTTTGTTTAACTTGTTTTTGAGTGATTGTTTTTGTTGTTACTTTAGGATTATACAATATTTTATATAAATAAAAGTATGTATGTATGTGTCTATAATGTCTTTAATATCAATGGAAGTAATACATTTGGCAATGATAGTCACAGGAGAGTGGTCACTATATACATGCATTTTTTCTTGATTTTAGTATGAGTTCAGAAATGAAGAGAATAAGAAAGGATAAAATATAGTCATTTATATTACTGTACATAATTATCATTTCCAGTATTCTTCATTTCTTTTTTTCATGGTTATGAGTTACTTACCACTGACTGGCAGTGTTTTCTTTGTAAGTCCCATAATACATATTTATAAGTATTGTTTCATGCATTTGTCTTTTAAATTTATTAAAAGAAAAACACAATAATTATACTGCCTCTTATAATTATCTACACAAACAGCTTTATAAATATTTCTTTGAGTGGATTTGATTTGCCATATAACAACATTTTCTTTTATCTGGAATAATTTTCTCCACCATTTCTTCTATAAATAATCTGTTATGAAAAAATTATCAGTCTTTGTTTTCTTGGGGATGTCTTCAATTTATCTTCAGATTTTTAAGCTGGATATAGATTTTTGGTTGATAATTTGTTTTATTTTTTGGGCATTCGGAGTATGCCATATTACTCTCTTCTGATTTCCATTGCTATTTCTATGCAGCTATTAATCTTATGTTTCCCTTATATGTACATTTTTTATTTTAATTTTCTTCTGATTTTAAAGTTTATTCTTTGTCATGCAATATGGCTATGATGTGGTTCAGTTAGTGATCTCTCCATAAGACTTTGAGTTTGTTGAGCTTATTGGAAGTACAGGGAAATTATTTTCATCAAACTTGGGGAATTTTTTATTCTATCCCTCCTTTTCTCTTGAGCACCCATTATGTGTGTGCTGATATATTTATTGATGTATTGCAGGTCTATTAGTTTCTATTCATTACTTGTCATTTGTTTTCTTTTTTTCATACGGGATAGTCTCTAATGATTAATCTTCATGATTGTTGATTCATTCTTTTTCCACCTCACAACTGTTGATCTTCTTTTAGTGAAATTATATTTCACCTTTGCAAGATGAGATCCAAAAAAACATAGAATTTTGCCCTGGCTGGTGTAGCTCAGTGGATTGAGCGTGGGCTGGGAACCAAGCGGTCCCGGTTCAATTCCCAGTCAGGGCACATGCCTGGGTTGCAGGCCAGGTCCCCATGAGGGCCATGTGAGAGGCAACCATACATTGCTGTTTCTCTCCCTCTCTTTCTCCCTCCCTTCCCCTCTCTCTAAAAAAATAAATAAATAAATAAATCTTTAAAAAAAACATAGAATTTATTTATTAAAAACTGTGTATTTACTCATACATATTGAAACTTCAGTCACCTTCAAAGTAGCTCCATTTGTTGCAGATATGGCTGTTGAGATGTTTTTTCCCTGCTCAAAACAGTTTTTGACCTCAATTTTGAGGCCTTTTAGCGCTTCTTCCATTTTTTGTTTCACCTCTTCCACACCAGCAAAATGTTTCCCTTTGAGGACTTTTTTCATCCAAAGAAACAACAAAAAGTTGCTCAGGTTAGATCTGGTAAATATGGTGGGTGGGGCAGAGGGCCATGCTGTTTTTGATCAAAAACTGCTGAGCACTCAGCACAGTGTGGACAAGTGTGCTCATAAATCACCCATCATGAAATGGGCAAATGTGTTGAATCTTCAAAAAAATTCACTGAAACCAAATGCAGGCTCTCACAATAGCACCAACTGGAACACTGCTACAGATGAGTTCCTAGAACACACACCTAGTGGGGGAAGCCTGTACTGCAAGGGATCCACCTTCCAGAAGATAATTCCATTTTTCTTTGTGTGGGGAAGAGAGGGCTTCCCTTGTATATATAAACTCTAGAATATGCGTTTAGTTCTGTTTTGTAATTTTATATATGTATTAATATTCTCCATTTGAGAGAATATTAATTATTTAATATTGATAATTAAATAACTGATTAATTATTTATTTATTTTTTAAATTTTTATTTTTTTATTTTTTTTATTTTTTTTTAATTTTTTTTATTTAATTAATTTTTTTTGTTTAATTACAGTTATTTGCAGCCTCTCCCCTCCCCCCTCCCTTCCCCTCCCGTCCCACCCCCCCTGATTAATTATTTAATCATGATTTCCTTTATTTCTTTGAAGATATTTTTAACTTCTTAATAAGCTTAATATATAGTACCCCTCAGACTATTTTTATTGATTTCTCTTTTCTTCCTATGAATAGGTTACACTTTCTTGTTTCTTTTCTTCTGCATACCTCATTTGTTGTTGTTGTTAAAAAAATTGAACCATTTAGATATTTCATTGTAACAAATATGGAATCTAGTTTCCCATTTCAGGGTATTGTTTGTTACTCTTTCTGTAGCTATGTGTTAGCTCAATGACTTCCCTTGCCCAATTACCCTCACAGTTTGTCTCTGCTCATTTTTTTTTTTTTGTCTTCTTAGTCATATTATATACTAACCAGTTCTGTGGGGTTGCTAGGTCAATATTGCTTAGTGTCAGTGAATAATTAGGGAGAAATTATGCTTAAACATCTTGAGTCAGTAAGTCTTTCACCATTATTCAGTGGAAGTGAGTATAAGCTGGTAAATACATTAAAAATTTAGATAACTTGGAGATGTTTTGAAGGTATTGCTTCCTTTTCTCACAGGGATACATGGTTAGGTAACAATTTACTAAAGGCCTTTCTGGTCTCCCTTGAGCATATGTTTAGACTTGTACATGCAGAAGCTTTCCATGAACATAGAAATAATTAGATTTTTTTAAGATTTTATTTTATTTTTAGAGATAGGGGAAGGGAGGGAGACAGAGAGGGAGAGAAACAGCAATGTATGGTTGCCTCCGACACGGCCCTCACTGGGGACCTGGCCCGCAACCCAGGCATGTACCCTGACTGGGAATCGAACGGCAACCCTTTGGTTCCCAGCCCACACTCAATCCACTAACCTAAACCAGCCAGGGCAGAAATAATTAGAAACTTAAGACAATATTTGGCTGTCTCTTTTTTCCTTCTTTCTCTTCTAAATTTATTACTTTTGTCATTCTGTTTTTTGACCCAACTAGCATATAAATATCAATGTATCTATCCTGTTAATCTCCACTGATTATTTTCCATGGGGATTGTTTAGTCCTTGACAAGACCCTGGGAGTGGAGTATCTCAAGTTTTGATCCCAGGAAAGTCATCTCCTTACTCTACCTGTTCTCCCTGCTTGCTCCACCCCAGCAGAACTTCTGTACTGTTGAACTAGGAAGAAGGTATTGGGAGTATGCCAAGACCAAAACACTATACACGTCCATTATTCTTATTGTGAACCAGTACATTTTGAGTAAATCATTTGTCATGTGACTTTTGTCAGTTTCCAGAGTATTTAAAAAATTGTTCGGACAATTCTGTCCAGTTCTATCTTTGCTCTTTTGAGAGACAATTTGTTAAACTCCTTATTTGGCCATTCTAGAAGTCATTTATGCCCTTTTAATTTTGTAATCACAATGTGTTGGTGGTAATTTATTATCCAATCTTAAACTTGGAAATAATAAGAGCTTTAGCTAGATAAAAAAATTTTTTTTTGGTTTTCATTGATTTTCTTTGAGGATAGTGCAAGGAACCTATTTTATGGTAGTCAATTCTTTGCATTTAGACTTATCACTTTCAAAGAATTCTCAGAATCCATATCTGCAGAATGCTATGTAATTTTAACTGGTTTTAATCTACATATTGTTATTTAAAATTGCAAAGATTTATGGAATATTGGATTTAAATAATTTCACTTTTAAAAATATCTGCAAATGCCAAAAGCTGCATGTAATTAATAAGCATAGATGTTATCCTACATTGTTCTCTAATTTTTCACTCTATCTTGCTTTTCAATATTGTCTCTTTGATTTGTGTTTTTATGAGCCAATGATTTTATTACCAGCAAGGAAACAGACTGCTTTGGGATTACCAATAAACTAAAAGAGACTTTCCCATTCAAAAAATCTAAATTTTCTTTTTTACATGGTTTTCACAGAATACAGCGTTGCTGATGGCTATTATACTTAAGTATTTTTATTTAACTATTTTATAAACATCTTCAAGTAAACTGAGTTTCAGATATTCATCACCACTCTTTTTATTTTGACTTTCTTTTCCTTTTATTCCCCTTGATAGTGGAGAAAACACTTTAGAATGCATGATTATTGAAAAACACTCAGGTAGCACCATGCTAGATACAGGATGACTAATTATAGTTATATGTTAACTAATAGTAACTACACTTAACTATGATAAAAATGTAATGCACAAATACTTAACTTCCAGAAATCTGCAGCTCTTTGCATTAAATATACATACCACATTTTATATTATAAAGTTCTAATGTACAGAGGTCTGTCCAGAAAAAGTCCAACCATTATTAATATAATAACAGCCCTGGCTGGTGTGGCTCAGTGGACTGAGTGCCAACTTGCAAACCAAAGAGTCACTAGATTGATTCCCAGTCAGGGCACATGCCTGGGTTGTGGGCCAGCTCCCCAGTTGGGGGCACATGAGAGGCAACCACACATTGATGTTTCTCTCCCTCTCTTTCTCCTTCTCTTCTCCTCTCTCTAAAAATAAATAAATAAAATCTTTTTTTAAGTTAATGGTTTGCGAGACATTGATGTAACATGGAAGCCAAGGAAAGTGGACTGGGATGGCATGTGTGAACAATGATACTTCACTGTAGTAGTCAGTGGGGGCAGTGGAAGCTATTGAGTGACCATGTGGACTGTGTGGCAATTGCATTCAAAATGGCTGAGCGAGTTCAGCAACAAACCTGCGTCAAATGATTCAGAAAGTTTTTGTGGATAATGCAATTAGTGCAGTGGAAGTAAAAGTGTGGCACAAGCACATCAACAACAGTTGAGATTCTGTTGAAAGTGATCCACATTCTGAAAAGCCTGCCACAAGCAGATCACCTGAGAATGTTAAACGTGTACAGGCTGCAATCAACAAAGATCCATGACTGACAGTGAGAGAACTAGAAATTTATCTGGAGATTCCAAGAACTACTATGTCTGAGATTTTGACGCGGGATCTTGGCATGAAATGTGTCATGGCAAAATTTGTTTCTCAGCTTCTGCTAACAGAGCAGATGCAACTACATGCTGCAGTTCCTAATGACTTAATTCAAACTACTACTAATGAACCACATTTCCTCAAGAAGGTCATAACTGGAGATGAATCATGGGTATGCAGCTATGATTCAGAAAAGAAGGCCCAGTTGTCCCAGTGGAAGTCTCCTGGTTCTTCACAGCTGAAGAAGGTATGGCGAAGGCATAGCGAAGTCACAGCAACATCGAGATCATCTTAACTATCTTGTTTATTGGAAAGCTGTTGTCCATCATAAACACACCCCTCCAAGCCAAATAATTAATAAGGAGTACTACCTCAGTGTTCTGCATTGGTTGAGAGATGCTATATGACAAAAACGGCTGCAGCCATGGGCAACTGGTGATTGGCAGCTTCATCAAGACAATATGCCCACTCATGCAACACATCTTGTGCAGAGGTTTTGGCAAAGCATCAAATCACTCAGGTGACTCAGTTACCCTACAGCCCAGGTTTGGCACCCTGAGATTTCTGGCTTTTCCCAAAACTAAAATCACCTTTGAAAGGGAAAAGATTTCAGACCATCATTGAGAGTCAGGAAAATGTGGAGGGGTAGCTGATGGCTATTGGGAGAACAGTGTGAAGTCCTAAGGTGCCTACTTTGAAGAGGACTGAGGCATCATTGTCTTATGTACAGTGTTTCTGTATCTTGTATCTTCTTCAATAAATGTCTCTATTTTTCATATTACATGGCTGGGTACCTCTGGACAGACTTCACATAGTCAATATCTACATAAACTTCTTAGATATAATTGGTTATCAGTATCAACTGTAATGCAAACCCCAAAAGGAAATGTTTTTAAATTTAATGCAGCTGAAGAAGTAGTTTATGTGCAGACATACAGCTGTAAGCATTTAATTTTGTTTCTTGATGAGTAAGTCCATATTAGAAGATAAAGATGTCTATTAGATTATATAAAAAATGTAAAAAGTCCCTAGCTGTGGTCTTTTTTCTAGCAAATTTTTAATGAAACATTAAATGCCCTTGGGTAATCAGTTTTAAAATTAGTGAAGCATGTGGTATTACATTCTTCCATGAATAATTTTTTGATGCATAAAATAAAAAAAATTAAAGTGCTTAAGTATGGAGACACCATATCTGTTTGGGTTGTTAAGAAAATCAAAGTAATATGTTACTTTTTTCTTGACATGTGGATGTTTTGCATATAATATGCTATTTTTATTACATTATTTTATTGTATTTTCCATTACCATTTATCAAACTTTAATACATTAATAAACTTTTTTTAAAAAAGTATAGCGGTAACATAAATTAAGCAAGCTTTTATTTTAAAAATGTGTTTTCAAGTGCTTTAACAAATTACTCTCATTTCATTGTGATCAGTAAGTGTAAGTTGGATACATTTTTAATAAGCTGGTTTTCAAGGAAAGAAAAAGAAGATTGTGGACACTGTCATTTCAGTACAAAATATACAAAAAACTTGGAATACTTCAAGTTTCAGCTATGGCTTTCTAAATTTGAGCTTTTCACAGAGATGACAAAGTCTATTCTTTCCAAAAGGCTCTGCTTTCCATAGCTGCCACCTCTGCCCATGGCCCCTTCACTCTGTCAGTTCCTCCTTTACTAAATTTAAATATGAATAATGAGGTCACTCACAGGGCTTCTCTCTCCTAAGATGTGACAAAGACAAGACTTCTTAAAAAAATTGTTAAAAGTGCATTTTAAATTCAATTCCTATGATGGTATTATGACACTTGGAATAAAAATAAGAATAGCTGGTCTGGAATTTTATATTGAATTTTAATAAGAAGTGTACTTCATGGTATTTTCATTTTTGGTTTAAGAGAACTTTTGTTAAGCAATATAGCAAGTCTGGTTTTTACTTGTGTAAACTTCCTTTTGAATAGAACATTTAAATAGATGGGAGGTTTGTTTTTTTCTTTTATGGTATGAGCAGTTACACATTTCTTAAAGAGGTGAACATGGATGCATTATTTCTTGGGGATTTATTTTAATTATTGTTCTACTTTTGGAAAATGTTTCATCTTACATTAAAGAAAGTCTGATTGTACTTACTGGTAATGTCCTAATTTTATGTGCACAATAAGAAGACAAATTACTTTCAGAAATTACATTGAATCATATGAAGGAGATATGTGATTTTCATTTTATCTTATATCAAAAGGAAAGATCTATAAAGTTAATAGCTGACACATTTGATAAAGTAAATATGCAGTTATGTATAGTTCAGGCCTATGTGTTTAATGGATTCAACAATATGTTCCATTTGATGACACATTGTAGGGAAACACTAATTGTGTTGCTTTTCAGAAATGCCAGAGGCTTAAGTTAATGGATTTCTGCTTTCAGCTTTACTTCTGACTTCAAAAGGTATAGAAACTCAACTATTGTTTAATGCTTATGAAACGTTGTATGATGTACAAAACCCCTCTAATTTAAGACAGAAATGAAAATATGGCTTATTTTATTTTAGGTTTCTTTTTATTTTTTTGGTCTCAACTCCTAGTATGTCACTCCCCTCTAAATGTGGCATCTCGAGTAGCAGTACCTAGACCTTGAATAAAACATTCTAGATGTGGTATGTGATCGAGTTGTTTGGTGTGTATCTAAGTGGGGTTTCTATGCCCAACACATCTAGACCTAAAGGAGATGAGTGAATATACTTGTGATTCCTATTATTGTCTGTATGGGATTTGCATCTTCATTCATCTGTGGTGATTATATCCTCTTTTGGGAGGATGAAAGCCAAAATAAAATTCTTTTTTTATATATCAGGTTCAGAGCATAGATATAGTTAATTAAGCTCAACAATTGTTGTATACTGATTGAATGGTATGTAGAAGTTGTTATAAGTGAAAGGAACTTCAGAGCTTACTACACAAGTTATATGTGGTATGTGTGTACTAATATCTATAAATAAAACAAGTAGAAGTTAACTAACTTGATAAAGATCAAAGATCTAGATCTATTAGTAGAAATCAGGTATCCTAATTTAAACTTAATCTTTTAATACATTTCATTAATTTTTCAGCTCCAAGTGCTAATAGTATTATTATTGCATCTACATTTATTGAACATTTAATGTGCATCAGGCATTTTACTATACAACATGATATTATGTAGTAATTTTTGTGTTTTATCTAACATTAATTAGCTATTCACATTTATGGAAGATTTGTTTAAAAGGTATACAGACTGGTTAATCAATCATCACCCAAATCTAGTGCATATGAGAGAAGGCTTCAGTGCTATTAGGAGGCCTTTCCGACTTCCAGCCAAGATGAAGGTGGAGGTAAATACACTTTGTCTCCTCACACACCAAAAGGACAATGACAAATTTAAAAACAAAAAACAACCAAAAGTGCCAGAAAATTGATCTGTATGGAAATCCAACAGCAAGGAGTTGAAGAAGAAGCATTCATCCAGACTAGTTGGAGG
>PVJI01020886.1:0-28105 GCA_004026765.1 Micronycteris hirsuta | reverse complement strand
CTCTTTGGGTCCCGCTTCTTTGGGGTTCTCTGAGCTTCTTGGATTTCCAGGAAGCCTATTTCCTTTGCCAGATTTGGGAAGTTCTCATTCATTATCTGTTCAAAAATACGTTCAATTTCTTGGTGTTCCTCTTGTCCTTCTGGCAGCCCTATGATCCGGATGTTGGGTCGTTACAAATGTCTCTGAGGTTCCTGAGTCCCTCCTCATTTTTTTGAATTCTTGTTTCTTTCTTCTGGTCCACCCCACTGGTTTGAGTCCCAGCTTCCTTTTTTCCCCTATTGGTTCCCTGTAAATCTTCCTCCATTATCTTTATCGTATTGTTCATTTGTTCAACTATTTCTTCCAGTTTTGTGAGCATCCTGATTACCAGTGTTTTAAACTGGGCATCTGTTAATTTGGTTATCTCTTCGTCTGTTAGTTGTAATTTGTTCTGATCTTTCGTTTTGGCCATTTTCATTCTTTTTTATCTCAGCGTACCTGTTGGAGTCTTAGGTGTTTGTTGGTGCCTGGAAACCTGGGTCGCTTTTTTGTGACATTTCCTCTGGGGGCGGGGCCTGGGAGGGAGCAATGGCGTCTGCCGTTCACCGCCACTCCCTATCACCCTCTGCTCCCCAGTTCCCCACTGCCTTTTCCACCAGTCTCGGCCCTGCTGGTTCCCACTGGCCTCTCCAGTTATGCCGCTGGCCTGCGAGGTTCACCCATTGCTCAGGGTAGTGTTTTGTTTAGGCGCTCCCAGGGTGAGTTCCTCCGGGCAAACTGCCTCTCACTCCGCTCCTCTGCTCAGTTCTGCCCCGCTTACCAGCCTGGATGTACGTCCTCCCCAACTTCCTGGGTGTCGGACTTCCTTTCAGTTCGATTCTGTCCATTCTGGTTGTTTATTTTTCGCTATTGAGTTCGTTGTTTAAACTCTCTGGTTGTGAGCAGCGGTGCAGTGCGTCCACCTACGCCGCCATCTTGGTGGAAGTCCAAAATTGATTTTTTTAATGTGCTCAAGTTGAATCTGCTCTAGAGGACAGTTATTTGTGAGCCAAATACATAAGAGAGGGGTGTGTGAACCAAAATGTCCATGTATTGATTTGTGGGGGAATCTACCTTTTCAGTGACTGAAATACCAGTGCCTCTGCATCCTGGAATCAAGGTACCTGGGAAACAGAATTAGTCCCAAAAAGCAAATTTAGAACAGTGGAATTGGGTGGCCTTGAGGGAGAGAGATGGTTTACCTTCTCCATGGGCGAATGGACTTCTGAGGCCACCAGATACGGCAGCTGGGACACTGTTGAATGAACGGGGATGTGGTCTAGTGCTCTGACATACTCATTTTTTAAATTCTTTCTAAGGTTACAACTTTCTTTAGTCATATTTTAGTACTGGAAATTTGCCCTGTTCATCTTACTTGGACTTGGGTTTTCTTGGTAAGGTCAGACATGAAAGAGAGAAAACTGCAATTTACAGTGAAACTTGTCAAAACTTGTAAGATCACAAAATCACAATGAAAACCCCGTGTAAGTCAGTATGTCATGTAGAACTTAACTGAGTAAGGTCAAATGCCCAAATACGTTAGTATTAGAGAGACAGTAAAGGAAAAATCTGGTTTCCGTTCAGTTCAATGAATAGTTCCTGCACACACACTGGGTGTCAGGAATGAGGCCAAACACTGGGGTGCTATGAGTGTGACATGGTCTTGTTCTCAGAGAGCTTAGAAACTTGGGTGATGGAGAGTATGTAAACATGTTATTACAATACACCTGACCCGCGCTATAATAGAAATGGTATATATAGACGTGAGGGTGATTGAAAGTGATGGCTACCAGGTTTTAGAGGATAAATAGGAGTTTGTCAGGCAGACAAGGACATTTACGTCGGAGAAGGACATTTCAGGTAGAAGGAATAATATGAGTGAAGATATGAAAGGAAAACGTTGCACAATTTCTGAAATTTATCTGCAGGCACATGAAATGAGTGACAAGAAATGAGGGTGAAGAGTTAGTTATATCAATCAAGAAGAACTTGTAAGACATTCTGTGGAGTCTGGAGTATAGTTTGTGGGTCAGAATTTCCCCGATGGGGTTTTGGACTTACTGGTTTATTACAACCTACTGGGCCAATGAGAGGGAAGGAGGTTGTTGCTTCACTGATAGTAGAGTAAGAATCAAGCATAAACCACAGTTCAGCTTGTACTTGAGTATCCCTTAAGAAATTTGATCTGCTTATGGGAGATCTGCCCAGAGAAGTGTCGTTTTTCAGGCACTTTATGGCTGAAACAGCTGTGATAGGTGAGGAAGAGCCAGTAAATGAATTTAATAGGAGAGTGATTTGGTCACATGGGTGTTTTAGAGGGATCTCTCAGGCCAGATCTGAGGGGCTCATATTGGAAGACTTGTTAGGAGATTACTGCAAAACTGCAGGCCAAAGACAATGAAAGGTTGCACTTTGGTTCAAGTCCTTAGAGGTGGTAGAGTGGCCAGAAGTGAGGATGAAGATATGCATTCTAGAGATAGTTAGGAATCATCAAATCATTAGGACTTGGTGACGGATTGAATGCTGGGTGGGTGGGGTGAAGCAAGGGAAGGATTGAGGGTGGCTCCATGTGCCTGGGCAGGTAATAACAGAGAATATCGCAAGAGGGCTGATGGGGAGAAATGAGTTAGTTCATTTGAGGTGCCTCTACTCTATCCATGTAATTATTGGGGCTAGACATGTAAACTAAAGAGTAATCAAAATCTGAAAGTTAGAGTATACCATCAGCTAACTCAGGAAGAAAGGATAGAGGGGTAACTGCAGACAACTCCCTGTAAGAAAGCCAGAAATACTTGGGAGAAACTTGATCAAGCAGAGAAAATGTAAAGGCCATGAGACCAGTGGCAATTCTTCTGGGACTATCCAGCCAAGATGTGGAGGTCCTCCAGATCTGGTGATGACCTCACAAAACCTTAGACTCCAATATTTCACCCTTGGCTGCCCAGCGTAGATTTGAAGTTCATGTTATCCAAGTAATAATATTCAGAAGGAGGGAAATCCACAAGTACAAGTGCTGATAAAAATTCTACCCCCCACCACTGGGTTCTCTTTCTTTGTGGCAGCCATAGTTTTTTGGGTATTCATCCAAGTATCAATACACGTGCACAAAAAATGTACATGTGTATTTATTCTCCTTTCTTAGATGTTCTCCTACCCTGGCAGACATGACTGTCTCCACTCCATTGGCATTTGTATTCCATGTTCTTCAGTGTGTAAGCCTTTGGAATCTGGCTGTGGCTTCTGTCATATGGCACAGCCTGTGACCCAATCTCAGCATTTTGCCCTAACTTTAAGATATCGGAACATATCTCTTCTCCTCCAAGTGTGTCCAACCCATGGCCTGCAGGCTGCACTCGGCCTAGGATGGCTATGAATATGTCCCAACACAAAATCGTAAATTTACTTAAAATCTTTTTTTTGCTCATCAGTTTTTACTAGTGTTTGTGTATTTAATGTGTGGCCCAAGACAACTCTTTTTCTTCCAGTGTGGCCCAGAGATGCCAAAAGTTTGGACACCCCACTCTAGACCCATGTGTCTCCCTCCTAGAGTCTCAGCTGGAAGGACAGAATCCTTCCCTCTGCCCACCGGCCAACAGAGACTTGGGGCTCCCTTTGGGCCATTCTTCTTCCTTGAATGGCCACACTGTTGCAGCCATCAGTTTGGTGGCCAGTCTTCCTTCCATAAACTGCCGAAGTTTCTTTGTCTAGCAATGTGGCTCTTACAAAGCCTCACTAATAGACCTCTGGGATCCATCTAACTCCAGAGAAGAACAAACTTCCCACCTTCTTCCCTCTTCACACAGTGTCTCCTCTCCCAAAATTCCAGGCCCAAGACAACAACCTAGTGCTCCTGGGAAAAGAGCAGAATACAATAATTCCTGTAGCCCTGGCTTCTCAGGTCCTAGTTGAGTTTAGCTCAAATCCGTCATTCTACTCCTTCCCTTGGGAGAGGGTCTTCACTAGGCTCAGGGGGGCTGTTCATTAGCTCGTTGGAGAGAGAATTCCAGAAGATCATCTTGAACCAGAGCTTAGAGTTTCACATGGAATCTAAGGAACCAAATCCCCAGGACATATTTCACTGGAATAGGAACCTTCTATTGGTTCCTTGGAGGAACAATGAGGAAGTCTCATATGACTGTCCAGTTCCATCAAAAACATGTGTGGAAATTTTAACTGGAACTTTGATGAATATTTCTTTTGAAAAAGAATACTCTTTCTTTAGGTTAGGAAGTCTAAAGGCATCAGTCTTATTGACCTGTTTTATAACAAAAATTAAAGTAACACCCTTTTACTGCCAAGAAAAGGAAAACATAGATAGTATATCTTACAATCACATAATTTAAGAATATCAGCACAATGCCTTTGCTGAACTATCAAGGAGATACAACAGGGAAAATACTGGTAATAATATCATATATATTTCAGTTTGAAAGTTCTCAGGCAGGACTGTATTAGAAGACATAAGGAAGCATCAGATGTTTGCACTGAAAGGTAGAATTGTTTTCTGTTTCATTTGCCATTAAAGAAATGAGAGAGAGAGAGAGAGAGAGAAGAATCAAGAACAGAATCCCGGGACTACTCTGCCTAAGGATAAGACAAAGGCAGAGAAATCAGTAAAGAGTATAGAGGAGCCATCATGGAGGACGGGAGAAGTGAGAGAGCCTGGTGTCATGGCAACCAAGAGGGAAGCACATTTCAAAAGCAGCCAGGAAAAGAGGTCAAATCTGAATGGAAGTTTCCTGGAGGAGCTACACATTGAGAAGAGCCTAGAAATATGGTCAGCATTTGGTCAGGTGGAAGGGATGAAGTGGGCCCTACAGGCTTCTTTCCTTGTGAACAGGGCATGGCAAACGGACTAACTGCAGTTTGAGACTGGAGATGTGGTCTATAAAGTTGCTTCCTGGCGCTACAGTTGGAAGGAGTCTTGTGCCAAAAAGTGAGGGTAAAGATGCCCATGAGACATTTGGGCGGGGCCAGCAGTTTGGGGTTTTTTGTTGGAAGTATGGATACCCAAGATGCCTTGGAATGCTCTGTGTCACTGTGCTTGCCCCACCCATATCTGCTGGAAGGAATGTGGCACTTCTTGTCAATCCATTATCAGAAAAACGGCACCATCTTAGTCAACTTGTGACCTTCCTAGGTTCACACACTGTTATTCCCACCCCTCCCTGGTGCCCACGCCCAGTTTCTGATCTGTCAATGGGCCCTGTTCTGTCTAGACAGGATGGAGTGTCCTCTGCTGGTACAAAGGCTTCTTTACACACAACGATGGGGCCTGTATTGGTCACAGCAAGGAAGTAGCTCCCGGAGGCGGTGAGAGTGAAGATGATATAATATGGATATTTCAGAAAACTTCTTGGGAATAATTTTTTCAAAAAAGATGTTTTTCTTAGTTTTGTTCATAGAGACATCAGGAAGCAGCCGCGTCCCTCTTGGCACAGAGAGTCTCTTAGTACAGAGAAAGTTCTCCCCCCGGATGTTGAATTTGGTCCTGAGCATTTGAAAGGAGGCTGGCAACCCATTGAAAAGCTAGTGTGAGCTCAGGGGCAAAAGTTGGGGCAGAGACGGGATGTGGAAGGAATCAAAGATGATGGAGGGTGGGTGTGATAGTTCTGTTCACTGAAGAGGGGTCACAGAATTGTTGTATGGAAGAGGGTCAGGACTGTTTTTGCTTGGACGTGACAGAGGTCACCCTAAAGAAGAGCTTCCAGCCAGGTCCAGTGTACGACAGGGGTAAAGGCTGCCCCATGAGATGGTGAGTAAGTCCCCAGTGGAGACATAGGTCGACTCCTCTTTTGCAGGAAGGGGCTTCAGAAGAGTCAAACCCTGGATGGGGCCACTTCCAACCTGGCTGCCTCCTTCCCCACCATCTTCCCAATTACCCCATAATCTTCTCTTTTCCTTTCCCAAGTCTCAGATTCATCTTCCAGAATATTTTGACTAGTTATTTTTAAAAGGCATAAAAGTTTGGTCTTGATTTGAACTGATCTGATAGGCTATTTGGAGAATATTTTCATTTGTTCAGTTAAGAAAATGCCAGAATTCAGTTCTTGAGCTTGGGTTGTTCATGGCAAGTTGTGCATGAGACCAAGACTGAGGCGAGGCCATCTTGCCCCTCCTCCAGTTTTAGGTCCTTAATTAACCTCGATGATATGGAAGATGAGAAGGGGCGTGGAGAGAGGCAGGTCCCTGGCTCAGCTTTCTGGATCCAACAATCCATACATTTCTACTCTGTAAACAGTGGGACAGTTGATTTGTTCTTTTCGTTATCAGCTTTAAGTTTCTCTTGTTGTAAACACAGTTTATTTCCTTTTGTCCTACACCTGGTGGAGCTGGAGGAACATTCTGGGCAAGTGGAGAGCATAATGCAATGTCTCTGTGTCCCCGAAGGAAGCATTAGATGGTACTTTAATTTAAACCACCGCTTATCAACATTCACAGGGTAACATTTGAGATCATAAGGAGTGCCCTGTTTTTGGCTGCCTTCTCTTCAGTAATTTTCTCTCTTGGTTTGATAATATATAAACAAGGTTTCCATAGTGAGGACATCAGGCTGAAAGGCAAGATGATGTGGCAGGAGCCTCATGCCACCTGATTGGTACTTGTGACCTGTCACGTGCCACTGCGAAGAGGTGTGCATCTTCCAAGGTTAGGGGGAAGAAATGCAGTCCCTCCGATGGTGAGAAAATCATCAACAGGTGGATACTAAGGATCTGATGGAACAAGGGTTGGCTTATCTTGTTTCTGGACCCAACTTATTAGCCCCTTTCTTATCTATTCATAAGCATGTGCATATAGGAAGGAGCAGTCAGTTTGATACATAACATCCTAGGGGAAGTGTTGCAACCAAAGAATTAGAAGCCTGGAAAGGACACGCTCCTGTTCACTTCCTTCTGTCTATCATCATTGTGGGTGATTGGGTGTTGACTGTGATATTTGTTAAGGGCCCGCTGTTAGTTTACCTGAGGCCTTTTCTCTTCTGAAATTCCACACTGTAAGGGTGATGTGGTTTGGTGGCAGAGCTGCTGGGCTGGGTTCCTACCGTTACCCTTTAGTCACAAGACCTTGACAAGTTACTGAACTCAGTCTCTTTACCTTAATAATGAAGGTATCAGTCAGAGTGGTTTCTAACATGTTTCTGAGCTGCTAGTACAGATAGTAGACTGGGGTGGAGGGACTTTCAGAGGGGCAGATTGTGGCCGTGATTTCCACACGTGTGTTAACACGCATGGTCTGGAATTTACACGTTTTGAGCACAGCTCCGTGTGATTCCCGTGTGAGCAAGTGTGGATCATGTCTGTGGAATGGGAATTCTCTAATGGGAAATTTGGCAAAGATGTATCTTAGAAAATTCTGGCTTGCTGACCCCTGCATATTACTTTAATCTGGTCCTGTCTGCCACTGGTCCTGTCTGCCACTGGACCTGAATTTATATCCTAATGCCCTGCTAGTGAATAATCTCACCCCTGTTCTGCTTAATCCCATGAATAATAAAATCCAATGTAAATGTGTGCTAATGCCCCTGATAAAAACTCCGGCTGGGCAATCCGCGGGGCTTTTTCCTGAGATGGGAGGAATCAGCCACGTGGCCCTGATCTCTCTTTCTCTGTGTGTCTCGGTATGAGATTCATACATGCATCGGGTCACGGTCACCCACGGGTATCGGCAGGTTCAATTCATACCCGTGTCAGCAGATCACTCTGATCACATCTCTGTGTCGAGAGCAGGGATTGGGCAGACAAGGGTGGAGAGGCTGGCAGTGGAGCTCCCAGAAGAATGTGGATCCCGAAGATGTTGGTCTTAGGCCTGCCATGTACTCATCTGTTGATCTCAAGCAGGTGTCTTCATTCTCTTTGCTCATGTGTGAAATGGGCACAATAATATTTGTCCACTTATTTCAGAAGATCGTCAAAGTGAGAAGATACCTGTGAGTGCTACAGGAAGGCAGCTGTTGTTCCCACTTGCTCTTCCTTGAGGATGTACTGGAGTGGGGGTGTGGTCAGTGAGCAGAGGCACAGCTGGGGCACTCGGGAAAGAAAGCTGCTTCCTTGGGGACCAAAGTGAAACCCTGTCCCTCATTCTTCCTTATGGCTTCATTCTCACTGGTCTCGAAGCTTTCAAGAGTCCTCCTTTTCAAAGGAATACTCAGTCGTGGGGAGGAAAGCTCATATCCTAGAACCACTACCATGAGCTTTGTAATGAATGGCTGGTTAATAGCTGAGCAGGGCTGAGCTGCTTGCCCGCTGGGACCTGGGATGGGGAAGGGACCAGAGCTTGTGTACATGGTCAGGTGGCAAAATGCAGCTTAGGAGCTGATATTGTTTTTATTTTATTGCCACAATGTTTGGATTTCTGGACATTTTCTGTAACCGGGATTACTGGAAAGTAGAAATCTTTGCTTTCTGCTGGAAGTTGTGCTAAGTGCTATATGTTTGATTTCACTTATTTTTCTACTAACTCTCTGAAGTGAATACTGCTATCTTGCCCACTTTATAGATAAGAAAATAGAAGCCACTAAAAGATAAGTAACACTTTTAAGGTCAAGAAACTAATAAATGGTGAGGCCAGGATTCAATCTAGGTGTGTAATACGAGTCCATGTCCTTCCTTTACCCAGCATGCAATACGGCCTTTATTTAAGACAAGTCACCCCTCAAGGAAGATTTATCATTATAGTTTTTCTCCCCTAAACAGAGAATCCCTCAGAATCTTTCTTTTGGGACACCATAGTCACTTTTTACATTGGGACAGAGGGCAAGGAAAAGACCTAAGGGACAGGAAGAAGCCCCAAAGTCCCAAGTGTTAGAGCCTATGATTTCTGTCACCCAGGCAGAGCCAGAAAACTCAGCCCTGGATCCCAGCCTCAGAAGCTTTTCTCACCCCCTTCCCTACCAGGATCCTCTCAGGGGGGATGAGCACCCATGCCCTCTCAGTCCTTGGAAGGACCCCTGTCTGACTTGGCATAAGGGAGGCTACTGCCTCCAAAGCCAGGCAGAGAGCCGAAAATGGCTGCTAAGATGCCAGTGAGGAAACCTGACCTGGCATCTCCCGACCTCATCATAAAGGCGACCTAAACCCTCCCCTCCACTGGCAGCACCTTTCCTTCTCGGCTCCCAGGGGAAGCAGGTAGAGACTGCTCACCCCTTGGCAGATGGTTGTCCAAGTTTTAGGGCAAAGGCAAAGCGTGCTTTTCCAAGACCATCTAAGCAGCCATCCTGCTCAGGTCTGATGTTCCCAACTTGGTGTCTTAAAAGCAGTTTTCCCTAGGAGGGCCAGGACACCAGATTCTCACCAGGGCCTGAACCAGGGCTGGGAGTGTAGGACCTTCTGCAGAAACATGGATTAGGATGAAGAGGCAGTGTTATCCTGGGGATCCAGCTGAGCTCAATCTCCCAGCTGCTAATCTGGGAAGAAGGGAAGTAGAGGTGGAAAGTAGCAGGAGGAGGGTGGCTGGTGTGTAAGAGATTAGACCTCAAGGGTGTGGATCTGTGAAAATACTGTGCACACCACCTGGCACTTCTTTCAACAGTACTGAGATTAGCAGCAGCACAAGCTCCTCACTCTTCCTGCTGCTTCTCCACTCTGCGGTGTCCTCCCAGGGGCACTCACCCAGTCCAGCATCTGCCCCTGGGTGGTCCGTTAGCCTCCAGGGCACCGTCCAGCTCCCAGCCTTCCCGCAGCTGCTGACACCAACCCCCTCCCCAGGGAGGTTGGTGACTCCTGTACGATGTGGGGGGCTACTTCCTAACTGGTGTCCTGGATTTACTCCTTACTTCCCACTGCCCCTGAAGCGGGCCTCCCAGTGCGGAGCAGGGTGGCTGCCTGTCTTGACACTCGTCCTGTGATGGCACACCTGGGCTCAGGCCCAAGCGCCGTAATGCCAGCACCTCTGTGCCCAAAGGGATCAGGAGGAGGGCCTCTGAAACTGGTTCTTGCACAGGCCCGTGGAAACTCCCTGCCGTCTCCTGCAATGACATATCAAGGCTGTGAGCATGGCGGGGAAGGATGCCAAGATTCATTCCATCTTTCTAGTTTGTGACATACAGATGTCCTAGGACAAGGGAGGAGGGAGGTGACCACCCCTCTTTCTCACACTCAATCTGATAATCTATCATACTTTCTCCTCCCAGCTCTCCTGGGCCCACACCCACAGAAGCCTCCCTGCCCACCACCTCCACCCTCTTGGGTGTGAGTAGAAACCTAGAGCATTTTAACGCCATAATGTCCTCTTCCCGTGGCTGCTATGTGTGACCAAAAATCAGTGGCCAGAGAGACAGGGTCAGTCCTCAACACATTTGCGGCAACACGGCAAGCCCTTCCGATGGTCAGGGCCTGGGGCAAGTGGCAAGAAACACCAGGAAGTGAGGTCAGTCCAAGACAGTGCTGTGTGAAGAGCTTTTCTCCTTTTCCTCAGCAAAACCACTCACTCTCAAGTAAGCATCCCACTTTGCGAGAGCTGCGCAGAGCCCAGCCAGCACCTCTCTGTGGACTCCAAGCCACCTTGGGAACGTGTGAGCCAATACCCACACAGGTGGCTCGGCCACTTGAGAAAGTGGACTAATATAGCAGCTAAATAAGAGAAACAAAGGTTGGGTGTGATAGAGTGAAGAAGCACAGAGTCAAGGGGTGATGGACACCCCATGTGATCGATGAGCAAAAGCTTTCTAGCAAAGGGGGTTCTGAGCAGGAGAGACTTGGGGAGATAGAAAAGAGGGAGGATATGTGGAGAGGAGCTGGGGAGCGTGGCAGTTCCTAACCATCCGCCTCTGGTGTCTGGAGAGACCTTGGGAATCCCTGTGACCAACAAAACAGCAAGTGTCCTGGGCACAAGCCAGTGTCATTATAGCAAACCCCTCGATGTCTCTGTTTCCCAATCTGTAATAATTCTTACCTCATGGGATTGTCAGCAAATTAAAAATGAGAGTGAGAATGTAAAAACAAATACCCGGTGAAGGGCAAAGCGCTGTGCAAACGGGAGATGTCTGAGGTCCTGCCAAAAAGGCACGACAAGTTTGAACTGTCCCTTCCCAGGGTCAGTAACTCCAGGTGCGGTGTCCACTGAACAAGGGGGAGAGGGTCCTGAGGGCGACCTGCTTGGTCAAACCTGACACTGCTTTCTGCTGGCCGTGGAGATGGGATTTGTGCTTGGTTAGTGTCTATACAGAGCAGGACAATGAAAACGTCAGCCACCTGTCACGGCTCTGCCTTCACAACCCTACCACACACCCCATTATAAGTTCCCTCATTATCACCTCTCCTACCAGAGAAGCATTGCTCCTGCTCGATAGTGGACGTTGTGGAGTTAAACCTACAGAGAGAAGTGCAGGCACCAACCTCGCCCTCTGGGGACTTCCAAAGCATGGGTGTGAGTCAACTCCATGATGTAGTAATGGGCCCTGATCAGACAGTGTGGCTCTGCAGGGCCTGAGCTGAAATGTGGGGGCAGGGAAGCCCCAAGCCTATGCGCTCTAGCGTTTAAGTGCCAGCTGAAATGCTGATCTGGGGGGCTGGTAGGGAAGGTGGGGTCTGCACAGACTCTGCGCCTCCACTGCTGCCCCCTAAGATCTCTGTCGAGAGGCTCCACGACTGTCCCATCTTGGGATCTTGCTCTGTGTGGGAGAGGCAGCTCTGCAGTGTGCAGCACCAAACAAGTCAGGCTGTTCAGGCAAACGCCAGAAACAGCAAGGCACTTCTGTGCAAGGGAGGGGAGAGCCGGGAGACCCCACAGCCCAGGCAGGCAAACCTTTGTTCAAATTTTCTCAGTGGCTAATGTGGAGCCTGAGAAGAAGAGGTGGAGGTCCCTGCCTGCGCCCAGGTGTGCTGGTGAACTCTGAGGCCAAGGAGAGAGAAAGAGTAAAAGGGGAAGTAACAGACCTGGGTCTTCTGCCTGCCTTGCCGCTGCCATTTCTTCCTCTGTCCTTCAGTGAGAAAATAAATGAAAGCAGGGTCTGGGTCTGATCTGTAGTTCAGCATCTCCACTTTGCTGGTGAGAAAAACCAAAGCTTAGGAAGGCTGCGGGCTACCCCTAGGTTCTTCTGGTCAGTTGGTTGCAGGGCTGCTAATAGAATGTAGGTTCTTTGACCCCTCATCTAATGTCCTTCCTATTCCTATTGGTTCTGAACCCCTCAGTCCACAGGCAAGAAAAGGTAGACCTGGCATGAGGGGTAACCTGCCACGGTCACATGGTTAGTTTCTGGCAGAGGGATTCAACCTTCATGTTAAATAGGTTTTTCCCAGTCTGTCATACGCCTCCCCTTCTAAAAGACTGTGCAGCTAAATAGAGACAAATATGCCGTGTTGAATACCTGATGGGCTGTGAAGTGTGCCTATGGCTCATAAAAATATAACTGAGTGTCATAAATTTGACACATCCCA
Organism: Micronycteris hirsuta; assembly: GCA_004026765.1. NCBI lineage: Eukaryota > Metazoa > Chordata > Mammalia > Chiroptera > Phyllostomidae > Micronycteris > Micronycteris hirsuta. The sequence goes on along the minus strand of PVJI01020886.1, from coordinate 15,713 downwards.
AATGAATGGCTGTATTAGCACTATTAAACATTCACCGCTTAATTAGCAATGATTTCACTTGTTTTTGTTTGTTTGTTTTTTGTTTTTTTAGAATTTAAAAGACTTTCAAAGAAGAGTTTGGAAGACTCATGATTTTTGATGTTAAAAAAAGCTGTCCAGAGAGTTTTGAAGAGTTTCCTCTTTCTCTTCCTCCTCCTTCTTCCTCTTCCCCTCCTTCATCTTCCTTCCAAAACAAGGCATTTTGGTACCCACAGGCCCAAAGGCATCTCGAAGAGCTTTGTTTCTAGTCTAAAGAATGAGTCTCTTGAAATAAGAAACAATTTATTTTGTCTTTAAAAATTTCATCTGTTTTCATTCTTTTCTCTCTCTCATTTTTTTTGTGGGGGTAATATTTCTCCACCTGCTTCTTCCTACCATTATCCCCAGCTGACCCAACACAGGAAACCTTGAAAACAAAAAAGAGGTCATACTGAGGGGGCGGCTTTAAGTGATGGTGCAGGGTGAGGTGGGAGCTGAGGGTGGGGAGAAAAGTGTGGACTGAAAGCATCTGATGGAACTCCCAGTGGGCAGCTGGCCTAGGGACACTGCTAAAGAAACATCAGGTGTCCAGATGGAGGCACTGACTGTGAATAATAGCTGTGAATGCAGCAGTGCAATATAGATTCAGCAGGAAGACTCCCCAAGAGTGCCAGGTTGGGTAAGACGAGGGCAGCATTAGTCTGGGGAGACTGGGAGGAATCTCTGAATTGTGAGGAAAGAATAAGTGGTATAACTATGAACAACCCATTTTTCTGAAATCACTGGGACAGGATGGAATATTTGATGGCTGTCTTGTCTTTCCCTGTTGGGGCGGTAATGGGCAAGAATAAGAATATCAGTTGCTTGGAACAACGGTTGAGGCTGGGAACAGCAAGAACTTCATAGGAAGCCCCTTTTTGGCTCTCTCTGTGTGAACGCAGACATGCAGGTGAGAACACACATGCACGTATGTCAGAGTTTCAGTAGCAAGATAGCGTTGTACCAAATAAGGCACGTGCCCCAGTGCATGTCTGCAGCCAGGACAGGAACTGAATTCGTTCAGCTGTGAATTGGTCCCTTGGAGAACCCAGCTGGGATGTGTAACTTCCCATCGCCTGGGTCAGAGCTGTTGGAGCCCCATTAGAAAATTAGAGTTGCATAGGATGTTTTGGCCACTGCAGTGGGAAAGAGACACCTGTTGAGCAACTACTGTGTGCCAGGCACAATGCTAGAGGCTTCCTTTGTTGGTTGCTTTTTCGCTTCATTAGTTCAACCAAGATGTGATGATCCCCTGCTGTGTCCTGGGCAGAGTCCCTGCCCTCATTCCTCCTCTGATTCTGGGGTCTGCCTTGCTTTGAGCAGTGGGCACATCCTGCTTTCCTGATGAGCCCGGGAGTCTCTGCATTCCAAAATGGGCTTCTGCACAGCAGGGAGTTGGGCTTTTCATAGGGTAGGTGGGCCTGGCTGCCCATAAGCCTGGCTTCTCAGTTAAAACCAGTTTGTCCAGGGCGCCCTAAAATTGGTAGCCATGGGGTTGATGGTAAGTAAAGAGGTAGCGTGAAAAAAACAAACAAACTGAAAGGAACATGTTAGGTAAGAAAGGAAGGGAGGCCCAGGGCTGCAGTGGAGAACTGGGTCACGGACTGGGACTACAGATGAGTGAGCAGTTTTAACATATTACTTACAAAGAAATGCCCTGGAGGAGATATTGAGCAAGTGACTCCTGTTGGGAGCCTGGAAGTCTCCTGTCCCACCTTCCCTTAGAGCTGCGGGAGCAGTTCTGATGGGAAGCACTGGGCTTAGCAGGCAGCGTGGGGGCCAGGTACAGCTACCTCAAGAATTTTCTGCTGCAGGCCAGCCTGTGGACAGCTGATTTCCAGCCCACTGCTCGTCATCTCTCTGCTTTCTGAACTTCTTTCTCGGTGTCATTAGATGCTATGGGTGTTGGCCCCTTGAGCAGCTTGAACTCAGCAGCAGGAGCTGGAAGAGAAGGGTTTGTGGTTTGTTTTGTTTTGTATTTGAAATCTAAACACTCGGTTTCCATTCTGGGGCCGTGTGAACAGGTACCTTGAGGGCTCAGCAGCTCTGTTCTGCCGATGCTTTGACTTCTTTGTAAAGGAGAGGTTCACTTCACTAGCCAGTGGAGAGAAGCCCCGATAGGGGCTGGGGGAGTAGGACAGAACCCTGAGACAACATCCAGGTGAGATCTGTAGGGAAGAGACTGTGAAGATTTGTTCACATTACATTTCCATGTCACGAAAAAGCTGCAATTCCAAACCCAAAATCTTAGAAATGATTTTTGGATCATAGGCTTATCCCCCGAGTGACTGCTCTGTGCTGGACAAACAGAGGTTTAGGGTAAAGAGAAATATCACACTGGCTCTGCCCGGCAGAAGTCTAGCGACATGACTCATTGTAACACAAGGAAGATGGTGAGGAGGTTGTAAGTGAGGTACACACGCTGCTAAGGGAGTAGACAGGAGGGGGGAAGTAATTCCTACCTGGAGGATCTGGCGTTGGCATCCGCATTTATTTCTCACTGGCTAAAGACTTCACCCCGTCTCTGCTTCACACTGGGAGCTTGCTTTTCTGCTCCTCTGGCCAAGGGATGTGCTTTTGAAAACCTATGAGGAGAAACATTCAGGAGCCTGGGCTTGCTGGCAGCTTGTTAAAAGAAGGATTTTGCCCTGGCTGGTGTAGCTCAGTGGATTGAATGTCAGCTTGTGAACCAAAGGGTCGCCAGTTTGATTCCCAGTCAGGGCACATGCCTGGGTTGCTGGCTGGGTTGCCGGCCAGGTTACTGGCCAGGTCTCCAGTAGGGAATGCGTGAGAAGCAACCACACATTGATGTTTTTCTCCCTCTCTTTCTCCTTCCCTTCCCTCTCTCTAAAAACAAATAAAGAAAAACTTAAAAAAAAAAAGAAGGATTTTGTCCTATAGGATTGCTGTTCTGCTCTCAGAGACAGTAAAGTGAGAACTTATTATGCCAACATGTCAATGTCCTTGTGGGATGATGGGGATTTAGGATAAATGTTCCCATTTCACAGATGAAGAAAGCAAGGACCATAGTGGAGGTCAGCTGCAAAACACAGTCGGAACCAAGCATCTTAATACCCATTTCGCTTTCTTAAAGAATATAGAACTTGTCCTGGCTGGTGTAACTCAGCGGATTGAGTGCGGGCTGTGAACCAAAGGGTCGTCGGTTTGATTCCCAGTCAGGGCACATGCCTGGGTTGAAGGCCAGGTCCCCAGTGGGGGCCATGTGAGAGGCAATCAAACATTGATGTTTCTCTCCCTGTCTTTCTCCCTCCCTTCCCTTCTGTCTAAAAATGAAATAAATAAAATCTTAAAAAAAATACAGAACCTGTTATCTACATAAACACATTGACATCATGTAAGAGGTAAAGTTAAAAAAATGGAAGTAAAATGTTATATAATATTCACATTGCATTCTTCCACCATCCACATTTCGAGAGAAGAGGACCCTACCTCTTCCACTTGACTTTCAAGAACTGGCGGATGGAACTAGAAAGGGAAGGTGCCCGGCAAAGAGACTGGAAAGGGAGAACCGGTGTGAGAGCAGAATTATAAAGCACTAAAACACGCAGACTGTATGCCTGGCCCAAGTCTGGTACACAGCAGATGCTTAATAGATGTTTGTTCCTTTCTGTCACAGACAGACTAAGACCCCCCCCACCCCCCAGCCCCGCCAAAGCTGGCAGGGCCTCAGCACAGTCATGATGGAGTAATGGACAATCAGGGCGTAGTTCAGATAGCCATAGATAATGACACGTTTAACTTTGGATTGAAGCTCTCTCCAAAGCTTTTAGCTTTATGATGTATTTGCATACTTACAATTATATAAGCCCAACTGGGGAAACTAAATAAAGGAGACACATGAATTTGCTTCTTTCAGCATTCTCTTATTGCAAATCAAACCTCTTGAATAACTAGCTCCCTGTTCTTTACCCTCATTGCCACTTAGTTAAGACATGGGGCTGGAGACTTGGGGGAGGTGGTGCAAGAAGGTAAATAGTACTTACTGAATTTCTGTTGTTAACCAGGAACTGAGCTGAGCACATGTGTTTATCATCTTGCTCTGTTTTTATAATAGCTATATTCTTCTCGGTAGTCACTTTCCATAGATGAGGGAACTGAAGCTCAAAAAGCCTTGTGAATTATCTAAGGTCATTTAACTAAAATACAGTGAGACTGGGACTTAAACTTGAAGCTTATGTTTTTTTGCTTGAATGTGTGCTAACTCTGAATTAGGATCTGAGAAATCCTGGTTTGGTAGTTTAGGTGACTATGTGGAGTTCAAGACCATAGCGCAAGAAAAGAAAAGGAGATATCTTTGCTTCACCCCAAATAACAATAATACCTAACATTGGTATTGTGTATCAGTGTTCTCAAAACATTTCAGATGAATTTCCCATTTTATAGCTAACAATACAGGATTTAGTTTAATTCAACATCACAGAGACAGTAAAATGCAAAATTGGGACTCAAACCCAGAATTTCTGACTTTAAATTTAATTTGAATACTCCATAGTGCCTCTCCTATGTATTAGGCCACATGGACTTGTGCTTGAACTTAGATGTGAGTGCTCTGTGCATTTGGTGACTTAGTGGGTCTTCTGATATTCATCCAACCCTGGGTATCATCGAAGAGCCTAGCTTCCTAATTGCTTACCAGAATCACTGCCAAACCATGACTACTGACTGACTAAATCAAAGTACACTTGGATCTTGGAGTTGTGGAAAGCCTTTGATTGAAGACTTTTATTGGGTGCACAGAGTGAGATAGACCCAGAGAAGGAACTTTCCTTAAGCCCCTCGATTTCTTGTTTTCATGTAGAAAAGTGACAGAGTTGATGGTTATAAAAACTTCTGGTTACAAAAAAGAAAATTCTCCTCTTATCAGTGGCTGGCTATTTGTTAATTCCTCCTGTATCACAGGAAGGACAGAGTCAAGGTGTCCTGAAGAATGACAACTCTTTTGCAAAATATCCTAGGTCAATTTCTTTCTGTAAGAGGATGCCTGTTTCCCCACATCACATGCAAAGGCACTTGTTAAAACTCTTCCTGGGGCAGAAGGAAAACCAAGGGGAATTCTAAGGCTGGTATTGAGGGGCTCCCACAGTCTCTACACCTGTCATCTGGTATCAGCTGAGCTGTGGCGGTGAGTCTGCCCTGGCCTCCTTTGGGGTTGGTCCAGGACAGGGAGCAGCATTCTGCAGAAGGTCCTTTTCAGATTGAGAAACACACATTCTGATCTCCTCTTTTGATGATTTTACAAAAATCAAATTGCATGACAGATGCCCAGATAAGCAGGAGAAGTTTGCAATCAAAGCAAGTTCTGGGATAGGGCAGGTTATAGATTTTTAATGGCTATTAGCTTGATAATCACACACCAGGAATAGCTTCCAGGCAGACCAAACCCATGCATAAGTGGGCCCACACCCATGCACACCAACACATAGATGGAGTATAAAAGGGGACCCTGACAGTCTCCCAGGAGCAGAGTTGATTCTCCAGCCCTTGACTCTTCTCAGGAATCTTCAACCTTCCTTGCTGGGCAAAGGCATCATGAGTTGTCAGATCACGTGCAAACCTCGAAGAGCAGGAGGAGGTGGAGGAGGATTCCGGAGCTTTAGCAGTGGCTCGGCTGTGGTCTCTGGTGGGAGCCGGAGATCAGGCACCAGCTTCTCCTGCTTGAGCCGCCATGGTGGTGGCGGTGGCGGTGGCGGTGGTGGAGGCGGCTTTGGCAGTCGGAGCCTTGTTGGCCTTGGAGGAACCAAGAGCATCTCCATTAGTGTGGCCAGAGGAGGTGGAAGCTTTGGCTCCGGTGGTGGATTTGGTGGCAGAGGAGGTGGCTTTGGAGGTGGCTTCGGAGGTGGCAGTGGCTTCGGAGGTGGCTTCGGAGGTGGCAGTGGCTTCGGAGGTGGCAGTGGCTTCGGAGGTGGCAGTGGCTTCGGAGGCGGTGGTTTTGGAGGAGGCGGCTTTGGTGGAGGCCGCTTGGGAGGCGGTGGTGGCTTTGGAGGTTCTGGGGGTCCTGGTGGCTTCGGGCCTGGAGGATTCCCTGGTGGAGGCATCCATGAAGTCTCCGTCAACCAGAGCCTGCTGCAGCCTCTCAATGTGAAAGTGGACCCTGAGATCCAGAACGTGAAGTCCCAGGAGCGGGAGCAGATCAAAACTCTCAACAACAAATTTGCTTCCTTCATTGACAAGGTGAGTCATGAGAACTGGCTCCATCTGATGCTTAGGATGCCCTACTTCCAGTGCTAATTGAAAAGCAAATCTCAGAGACTTGTCTGTTTTAGAGCCATCAGTGCATAAGCCTGGATTATTAGCAATATCCAAATGGGAAAGGTGCTGGCTTCGTGGGCTACATCTTCCACAACAGTCGCAGTTAGGAGTTATTTGTGCCCTTGATTTTATTGTTTTTGCTTAAATAAATAGTATTTATGGAAAACTCTGAAAAATCATAGAAAAAGTGATATAGATAAATAAAGGGCTGCCTGGGTCAGGCCATGCGACAACAGGTTTTGGAAGGAATTGCTGAGACATTTTCTTCTGCAATCCTCTTTCCTTCCTTAGAAGTTTTTACTTTATTAAATTTTTGGAAGCTGAATATGAAATATCTGCTTGGGGATGAATGAAGTTCCTGCCTTGAAGAGAAACATTCTCAGTTTTGTGACCCACAAAGTCTTTACTGGTGTCACTTTGGTGTGTTATAGGGTTTTCTTCTATTCTGAGGTTGTTGAACCTGTCTAGGGAATTTGCAAGGCTCCTAAAAACCAGACCGAGGAGCCCTGCCTTCCAGTGCAATCACATTCATCACCCTTAGGAGCAGTGCCAGTGGAGGCTTGCCTTTGGTTTTCCCCAGCATTTATGGGACCTTTGCCGAGAATTCACCTGGGATGGGGAGGGAAATGGCCTGGAGTCTTGGGAGCAGCTGCAAACAAACTAGTGGATGGCGAAGTAGGAAAAAGGGTGCTGTGCTCGGAGAAGGCTGGGTGTAATATCAGGAGTCTGTAGAACCTTCCCAGTGTGGAGGCAGGGAGCTCAAGCTCTGTCCAGCATGATCCAGCATGATCTGCCATCCAGCTCAGGAGGATGAAGCCATGTAGACTTCTCTAGGTCCTGAAGCAGGGCAATCCAGAACTCATGTCCTATTCTTCTGATCATGGCAGGTGCGGTTCCTGGAGCAGCAGAACCAGGTGTTGCAGACCAAATGGGAGCTGCTGCAGCAAATGAATGTCAGCAGCCGTTCCACCAATCTGGACCCCATCTTTCACGCGTACATTGGCCAACTGAAGAAATATGTGGATTCACTCTCTGCAGAAAGGACATCACAAGATTCAGAGCTGAGCAACATGCAGGATCTCGTTGAGGAATATAAGAAGAGGTAGGTGGCAGAGAAAATATTGAGTGGAGATATTGATCTGAGCCACCTGATTATTTCCCCAGCAAGTCACTCATCTCTCACTTGCATTTGTGGTGATAAAGGGGAGAGGCATCGGGAACTTTGTTGATAATTTGTGAGGAAGACATTCAGGGCTTTAGAAACCATCTGTTTTGCATGCTTGAGAGTTAATTTTTTGGAAATCACCCTCATTTAGGATATCATGGTTTCATTTTAGACCATTAAAGAGTGCTTATTATTCCATGAGAATAGAGTAATTTTGGTGAATCTACCAGGAAAAGGAAAAGAAATAAGTAAACACAATAGAACTGATCTAACATTATGTCTTTTGGGTCCCAACAGGTATGAGGATGAAATCAACAAGCGCACAGCTGCTGAGAATGATTTTGTGACACTGAAAAAGGTGAGCAAGACAATGTTTTGGCTGGGCTGGGGATGAGGGTGCTTCAGGAGCCTGAGGTACCCAAGCAGACAGGCTGGAGAATAACTCTGAGTGAAAAGGTCAGTGGCCAGGGAAGGGGGTGAGGCATGTCTATCACTGATTCTCTTGGAAACGAAAGTGTTTCTGCAGTTCAAGCTTCTGGAGACAATTTTCAAAGATGTTGTGCAATTTGCTAGAGCCTTTCCCATTAGTAACCTGTTAAAACCTACATTGGATTGTGAAATATAAAAACAAAGAGAGCACTTAATTTTTCTAAAAAGTTGAGAAAGGAATGGGACTTCTCTTAGAATGCCTGCTGAAAGAAGCTGTTGGTTGTGCTGATGAAGGTTTGAGCTAGAAAGCAAAAGTGTGGGTTCTCAGCTGGTTCCTACAGAGACTTTGATATGAAATCCAAAGAAATTCAGGAGAGATTGGGATGGACAGGCAGGATGGGAGAGTGGAGGACTTAAAAAACCACAAAGGCCACTATGTCCCATGATGTATCAAGCAAGAGGGAGAGAAGGGTTGACGGAGATTGGTCCATTCAGAGCTCTGTTGGTGTTGAGGTGTATGATCAGTGAATGTGGGCCTGGACCCCTCAGGAGAGGCGCATGAGGTCCCATGAGGACATGGTTCAACTGGAAGTGACTGGAATACTGGAGAGCAGCTAACCGGAACTGGGTGGAATGGAGTGTAGAGATAAGATGGGACCCATACCCAGAAAGGGGGTGAATGAGTGGGGGTCATGAGTTTCACCAGAGTCCGCTTACCTTTCTTACAGGATGTAGACAATACCTACATGGCCAAGGTGGAGCTGCAATCCAAGGTAGAAGTGCTGAGCCAGGAGCTTGAGTTCTTGAAGGCCCTCTATGACGCGGTAAGGAGGCTCCTCCTGGATAGAACCCTTCTTCCTACCCTTCCCACCAAAGGAAAGTCCTTTCCAATTGGTGAAAAAATGGTATGGGTGGGGTGTATGGACAGGCTGACTTCAAATTGCCGTGGTTCCAGGCCACTAGGGGCTTCTATGGTATAGGTCTGGGAGGACAGCAACTTTCTCCTCTGACGTCACAGGAAGTAAGGCTCAGGAGACACTAGGACAACTTTCCCTTATTCCAGTCCCCAAATGTCCCACTCCCTTTAAGAAGAGATTTGTCCTGTTCCCATCCCTATGTCCAATATACTTTGGAGGTCAAATGTAATACACCTGTCTGCTCCCTGCCCAAATGCACATACCTGACTCCTGCAACAGGAAGTATATTTTAAGGCATTTGCCATCAACCAGCTTCTTTCTGGGGGCACTAATCAAAACTGCATAAATGATGAAGGCTGTTTACTAGGAGGCTCAGAAACACAGACCCCTCTCCCACAATTTGCAGGGCAACCTCGGCAGGGGCCTAGGAATGATGGTTATAGAACTTTACATTCCATGCAGTGTATGCTGAGTCTGAGACTCTATGTGGTTCCCAAACACCAGGGAGGGGCTACCTTCTCACTGGAGAGGGAAGCCATGGCCGGAACTCCCATGTGTTGCAGGAGATGTCCCAGGCGCATCAGACTATCACCGACACCAACGTCATCCTGTCCATGGACAATAACCGCAATGTGGACCTGGACAGCATCATCGCCGACGTCCAGGCCCAGTACGAGGAGATTGCTTTTAGGAGCAAGGCTGAGGCTGAGGCGCTGTACCAGAGCAAGGCAAGTACTAGGAGCCCAGGGAGAGCCACAGCTGCTTCTAATCAGCCAGAAACTGTAAAATAAGATTTTCGGTGTTTTTATCTAATGGAAGGTAAGCATCATTCCCCAGAAGGAGTGTCCACAGTACTCTAAATGCCCTCAATCAAGCTTGGCACTGAGTCTTTCCGGGGGTATGAGATGGTTCCCACCTCCCATGAATTCAGGCATGATATCCAGCTTGGCTGATGCTCCCTGGACCAGTACCAGACTTTCCCTGCTTCAAACCAAGCTTCCCCCCAGCTGCAACTGTTTTTCTCTTCCCATACAGTATGAGGAGCTCCAGATCACTGCTGGGAAACACGGAGACAGCATGAAAGAGATCAAGATGGAGATCCATGAGCTGAACCGCATGATCCAGAGGCTGAAAGGGGAGATAGACCACGTGAAGAAGCAGGTGGGGTGTGGCCCTGAGGACTGGTGCAGCTCCAGTGGTTGAGCAGGGCTTGGGGTGGGACGGGAGGCTGTGTATATGTGTATGTGTGCAAATGTGTGTGTGTGCATGAGAGAGAGAGAGAACCCGAGATGTTCTATTCTAGTGTGTATTGATCCCAAATGCCTTGCGCTTAACATAATTTAAGGCTTATAAACAATTTTTAGAGTGGCCTAAGAGACACTCTAAAGCAAGGAGTAGTACCGGGGAAGAATTGTGTCCACTTTTTGATTGCTTACACCAGTGAAAGGGAACAATAACAAATAAAGCAGGGGTCATTGGATTGTCATGGATTGCAGCCCTCGTGTCCCACTGTGGCATATCCCTGAGCACAGCCAGCTGCGTGATGGAGAGGCAGTGAGTGCAGCAGGGAATCGGCATAGGGCTGGGCATTAGTTTGGAAAGAGAGGGTGTGGGACATGGAATCTACTCCATAAACAACAGGATCTGTGAAGCAGTCCACCTCAGTGTTTCCATTTGCAACTACAAAACGGGATAATGACTCTGGTCCTGTGTTGTGAGGGTCAATGGTCTGTGCGGGGAAATCCTAAGAGTCCAGTCAGAGGTGACTTGGGAGGACGATGCCCCAGAGACAGCAACATGTCTTAGCACAGTTGTTTGCAGCTTGCGTTAATTCTGGGGAGCCCAACACGTCTAGGGCCAGTGATTCTGGCTTGCCACACCCTAAACACCTCTGTTCTCTCTCTGCCAGGCAGACTCCAGTCTCTGGATAAACAGAAAGCTTTTCTCCTTCCCTTCTAGTGTAAGAATGTGCAAGACTCCATTGCAGACGCTGAGCAGAGGGGACAACATGCCATCAAAGATGCCAAGAACAAGCTCACTGAGCTGGAGGAGGCCCTACAGCAGGCCCGGGAGGACCTGGCCCGGCTCCTGAAGGACTACCAGGACCTCATGAACACCAAGTTGGCCCTGGACGTGGAGATCGCCACCTACAGGAAGCTGCTGGAGGGCGAGGAGTACAGGTGAGGGGCACTGGGAAGGCAGAAGGGATCCGGGTTCACCCTCCCTTCTCTCTTAGAACCAGGGCTGGAGGCAAAGGCAGGGAAAGCAGTGGTGGAGCTGGGCGTTTTGATGGCTGAGAGCGATGTCACTATGTCCCCCGAGCAGAGAGTCGGAACAGAGCATTATTGTACAGTGGTAGATTTATTGATATGGAATGATTAAGAAGGCAGAGTCAGTTAAATTAAGCTAAGCAATAAGTTAATTGTGGTCTTTTCTGAAACAGAAACAAAAACAAAACACCCCCCAAAACAAAATGCTGTGAAAGCCTGTTAGTCCTAGACAGTTTGATACCTTGCTTTTTGGGTCTGTGGGGTGTGTGGTCTCTTCTGCCTCTGCGTTGTGACCTGGAATAGGGAGATGGTGGGTTGGGGCGTGCCGACTGGCTGGGGTGTGCTCACCCAGAGCAGGAGCCAGACCTAATTCTTTGCAGGTTCCTGGAGGCATAAACAGAACCATTTGCTAACTCCCCCAAAGGGAACCTTTCTGTACAATGGGGTCAGGAAACTGTCAGTGTCATTAACATCCCCAATGATTTAATCCGGCTATAAGCAGCTGGAGGGGGAAAGCTGCTCCGGGCCACCAGCAAGCCAGTATGACAGGGAGGGAGCTGCTGGCTCAGGCTGTTGCTCTGTGCCTGTTCTCGAGGCCAAGCTTCATATCCCCCAGCTTGCAAGAGGCAGTGGGAAAGAATTCAGATGAGGCAGAGGAGGGTGGGGCAGGGAGGCCGCACAGAGCTGCAGTTCTTTCTGAACTAAATGTTCATGCAGTACAGCCTCATTTCAAAATTTCTGGTGTGGCTTGGATTCTGAGTATTAGATTCCCCAAGAGGGATTTGAATACAAAAAGGAGGTGTCAAGTCAAAAGTGAATGTGCCTTCTGATTATTTTTATGAGAGCAAAAAATGTAGATGGACTGGGATGCCAGGCAGGGTAGAAACGGTGGGCTGGTCCCATCTCTGTGATCCGCAGCGCAGAGGAGAGGGGGCTCTCCAGGGCTGTGGTGGCTGATGTTGGAGGCTAACCTGTACACTTGCAGGTGGCACTAGTGAGACAACATGTATTAGAACCTAAGTGCTCTGCCTTTTCTCCCTCTCCCTCACAGGATGTCTGGAGACCTCAGCAGCAATGTGACTGTGTGTAAGTGGGGCTATGGGCCTGCCCTCTGGGTGGTGTGTTGGGTAGAGGCAGGCTGAGGCAGTCAGAACTTTCCATGGTATCATCGTCTCTCTTTGCAGCTGTGACAAGCAGCACGATTTCTACAAACACGGCATCCAGGTCTGGCTCTGGAGGCTTTGGTTCTGGAGGTAGAGGATCTGGTTCTGGAGGAGGAGGAGGAGGAGGAGGAGGATACGGCTCTGGAGGCAGCAGTTTCGGCTCTGGAGGCAGAGGGTCGAGCTCCAGAAGTGGCGGCGGAGGGGGTGGTTCCAGAGGAGGCTCTGGCTCTAGAGGAGGCTCTGGTTCCGGAGGAGGCTATGGCTCTGGAGGAGGCCATGGTTCTGGAGGAGGATACGGCTCTGGAGGAGGCTCTGGAGGAGGCTCTAGAGGAGGCTCTAGAGGAGGCTCTGGAGGGGGATATGGCTCTGGAGGTAGTAAATCAGGAGGGGGAGGTTTTAGCTCTGAGAAGGGTGGTTCCGGTGAAAATTATAGTTCCAACGTGAGCTTCTCTTTTAGATAAAGATGGAGTTCTGCTCCTGATTCTCCCACTCCAGAATGTAGAGGCCTGTCTTTGTATATCTAATTGACAGCAAATCAAACCTTGTCATCCACCTCTGATAGCATTTTGGAGGAAAGGGATGCCAACATAGAATTTTTGAAATATCTCCTCTCCAAACAAATCAGTTGAAGTCACTGACACCCTCTGTCCCCTGGGGAAGAATCTACATTGCCTAGGTTTGTGCTTCCAGCCATGCCCCCATTCCTGGCCACTCTTTGCATTGCCCATTTGGTGGTCCTCCCTCCCCACAAGTATTCTGTTGAGGACCCTGTTTCAAAGCCTGTGCCTTTCCCCTGGCAGTGTCCCCACAAAAACAAGTTTCTGTGTATATAGCCTGTTTTGCTGGTTCTGAATCTAAAGTGCTGTGGTCTTGGTGTCTGCACAATAAACTTCATTTGCAATTCATAGCATGTGATGTGTGTTTCATGTCAAGCCTTGGCAGAATTGGGTACCCAGGGGCTATTACTCATTGCTGTCTAACTTAAGACACCGGAAAATGGAGAGATTTGGAAAGGGTAAGAGGGTTCCTGAAGGAGAAACATGTTGCCCTGGGGCAGGGTAGTTGGGAGGAGCCAATGCTTTTCCCCCTCTCTGGAGTTTTTTAAGAATAGTAATGAAGAGGGGCTAGCCCTGAGTCAAGGGGTGCATATATGTCATGAACATATGTTCAAAATATAGCCTTTCCTATAAGCCAGCTTTTGGTCCCTGCTCAGATTGTCTGATCTGGGCTCGAAGAACCAAAAACACCCAGTAGCCTGTATGACCACCAATTCTACAGGTGACACTGGCACTGAGAAATAGCGGGAGGCCAACACAGGTGACTATGCGATTCACTAGGATTTTATTAATGCAGGTTTACTTAACCTTTATTAATGCAGATTTAATTCAAATTTATACTAACCTAATAACAATACTAATCACTCAGAAACAATTAGTAATAACATTACACAAGAGAATTGGGGGATAACGAACCTGAGTCCCAGAGTCTTAGTCTGCGGGCCTGGGAGACAGCACAGTGAGCGAGGGAGCCATCAGTGTCTTGCAAGGAAGAATCTCCAGAGCCAGGTGGGCAGCAGTGCACATGAAGTCCTCAGTCCAGCAGGGCAGAGCCTCTGGCAGCTGATGCCAAGGGAGATCAGCGTGGCGTGGAGCAGCACTCTGATGTGTGGAGCTCACCTGTCTCAGCAGTGGTCTGGAGCCTGCCTCAGTTACACCCTTGAGAGTGGTGTATTCCACCCTACTGGGTCTCCCTGATGGCAAGTGGGAATTTCCCCAGGAGCCTATTTATGGGTGTCTTGCTTTGCAGACATGGCTGTTCTGGTCACGTGTACAGATATCTTAGGTGTGTCTTTTTGCCAAATGTGTCCAACATGACTTAGGTAGATTCCCTCTTGAACCAAAGTGTCATGGCTGACTGGTAGCCACCTTAGTTGACATGAATAACTTCATTTTGTTTTATATACTTTATGCTATCTTGACCAGACCAATGCCACTTTATTGGTCCTGCTCTCCACGGTGTGATGTTCCCAAAAAATATTTGCCAGATATGGGGACTATAATACTTCTAGGAAGTTGACAGGGGGATTTGTGGAAAATTCTCTCTTCCAGAAAAGCCACTCTTCTTAATAAGCATTTCCCACAGACTCCACCCCACTCCTGATCTTTCTGAGAAAAGCTCTGATCTGAGGCGCCTTCTCCTCAGAGCAAACAAGCTGAACCCCCTGAGCTCCCATCCAGATTGCCTGCAGTTCTGAGATTTCAGGGCAGAATTCCCTCAGTCCGACTTAGGTCATGGGCTCTCTATGACCTAGGGCGCCCATGACACCCTATAGTCCTATGTCCCCATGTGGAGCTCTCAACAAGGCTGAAGGAGAATATCTGGGGAAGTCTCCAGGACTATAAAATGACCTCCAAAATAAGAGAATGCTATTTTCACAGAACATTTCTCCTTTCCATCAGGGAAGTCTCCCAACACATTCAGCAGATAATGGACCACTCTTTTCTCCCTTCCTCTAGCAACCCTCTGTAAACCCCCACCCCTGGATATCCCGGGCAGTGTGGCCTTCTCCTGTAAGGGACTGATGACTTCAGTCCTTTTCTACAAAAAGGCCTTGTCACCTGACCTGGACCTCCTGGGAGCTCAGGAATGGTTGGATAGGCAGGATGAGCTCTTAGAGTTGATACCAGACTATCTAGAGTTGCACAAATTGCCGTTGGTAGCTTAGGTTAGGTCAGGTGAAGCTTCATGTATGTGGTGTTCAGATACAGCAGGTATGGTCTAAAACACTCAGAAAAAAAAATACTGAGGGGTTCCTCCTGGCTGGTGTAGCTCAGTGGATTGAGCACAGACCTGCAAACCAAAAAGTTGAAGGTTTGATTCCCAGTCAGGGCACATGCCTGGGTTGCGGGCCAAGTCCCTGGTCGGGGGCTCATGAAAGGTAACCACACATGGATGTTTCTCTCCCTCTCTTTCTCCTTTCCTTCCCCTCTCTCTAAAAAAATAAATAAAATCTTTTTAAAAAATATTTTATTGATTATGCTATTACAGTTGTCCCATTTCCCCCCCTTTCTTCTCCTCCACCCCCACCCCCCCATTCCCCGCCCTTTCGTTTTTGTCCATAGGTCATACACATAAGTTCTTTGTCTTCTACATTTCCTATACTATTCTTAACCTCCCCCTCTCTGTTTTCTACCTACCATTTATGCTACTTATTCTCTGCACCTTTTCCTCCTCTCTCCCCCTACCACTCCCCTGTTGATATCCCTCCATGCCTTATATAAATCCCTTTAACATTTCATATAATAAAGGCTGGGTGATGATGGACTCCTTGAACTTGACCTTATCTGAGAAGCACTTTATCTGCCCTTCCATTCTAAATGATAGCTTTGCTGGATAGAGTATTCTTGGATGTAGGTCCTTGCCTTTCATGACTTGGAATACT
>PVJI01020885.1:0-28108 GCA_004026765.1 Micronycteris hirsuta | reverse complement strand
TCTGACCTACAAGACACCCACAAAAAGTTGATCTCAGCATGTGCATTCTGATAGTCTCTTATTGTTTATATAGTATCAAAAAATCTGGTCTGGTTGCAATTCTTAATAAAGAAGTTGACTATTATATTTCTCTTAAGAAATTAGAGGTGTAAGAAATAGATTTAAAAAGCCAACATGCCTTAAATCAATTGGTTAGTTCAATTTCCAGACATACATCCTCGCGCTGACACTCTGGGTTAGGTAGCACTGACCTCATCTTGCAGAAATAAGCACATATGGATAAGGTTGCTTGTTTAAACTCACATAGCTACAGAAATTGGTTCAGTCTTTTACACACACACACATAAAACTTTCACATAAAAATTCAAGACTATACTATTTTCAATCTGGGCAACACATTAGGATCTTCTACTCTAGTTCCTTTATTATTAAATATTAAACATGGAGGTAAAGAATGTGAAGGGGGCTTATCCTTGGAGTCCTAAGAGCCTGTTCTCATGACTTCACCAGATGTCATTTTGAAGGTGTAGTTTCCACAGCCAGAGAGCTTGTGTTCAAATCTCAACTCCACTACTTACTTGTTGTGTCATTGGACAAGTTATTATATCTCTCTTTATGCTAGTTTTTCATCTGCAAAGTAGAGATAACAATAATACCTATTTGTGGTTGATTGTCTAATGACCACACATCCTGCCACTCCATAGACGCCTACATATGTAATGTGACTTTGCTGCTGTTTTCATCCAGAGGTGTCATCTCTAAATCTGGGCTAGAGTTGTGACTTGCTGTGGCAAACAGAATGCAGTGTAAATGATGTTATATGAATGGCCTTGCAGATTTTTCTTTTCCTTGAAATTGCCATGTTCTTAAAAAAGTCCTGCATTGTGGAAAGAGAAGCCTAGGTGTCAGACATGTGAGAAAGACATCTTAGACCAACTAGTCCAGCCTAACCCTCCAGCTGAATGCAGCTACAGTAGTGAGCTCAGGAGAAGTCAGAGAATAACTATCAAAGAAAACTATTAATGCAATAAATAATAGGTATTTGTTGCTTTAAGCCGTTGGTTTGGGGTTTTAATAGGACAGTTTTCATGTAGTAATCACTTATACAATTATTTTGATAATTTAAATAATTAATACGTGTAAAGTGCTAAGATCTGAGTGCCTGGCTCATAGTAATTGTTCAATAAGTGCTAGCTAATGTATCTTTAATTCTTTTGCTTTCTTATAGGCCCAGCAAGTTGGCTGATGGTCTCCTTGCTAGCATTCTGGGCTTGTAATCTACTGTTTGCTCTACCTGACTGAGCACTGTTGACTGATACGTCTATGTACAAATTTGGTATATATGTTCGAACTGAGCTTTTCCCAGCTACGTATTTGTAGATATATAAATGGATTTTTAGGAGTTTGTTCTTGTGCACACTAATGTTCAAATATGGATTTGGGGATTATTCCCAGTTAAGTCATGGCTCCCAAGTTATAAAGCATGACCTGGACATGTTCCTTTTTGTTTTGATTTTTATATAACTTGTAGTGTTTTTCAAGGGATATCTGCAAGTAAGTAATAAAGAAAGACTACCAAAAAAAGAGTCTATTTCTCTTTCCTTTAGCTTACTTTGTATCATGTTACAACCTGATGTTGTAATTTCTTATAGAAGATTAAAAATGTTTTCCAATGGTTTCTAGTGAAAACGTTCACTAGAAACATTTTCCTGTTATAATCAATAATTATTAGCTTATTAGCTTCAGCAGCTAAATAATTTGTATTTGAATCAATAATATTCTGTACTATCAAGTGAACTAAGATTGTAGGAACTTTGTTAATGTTCACAAAGTATATTTAAACTCCTTTAAATTAAGTAAAAATTAGAAATTAAAGAAGAGGTGGATTTTCATTGTGTTACATCGATCGTCACTATTTCATCGAGTGCCATGTTTTAGGAACGAGGGATGTTGTGGGGAAGTGGATATATTAGGTCTGTTCTCACAGGACTTACATTTTAGTGAGAAGAGACATAAAAGAGCAGACAGGTAAGTAATTCAGTAGGTCAGAGAATTTTAGGTAGCAAGCACAAGGAAGAAAATACCGCAGAGCAATGAAACCAAGAATGACTTTCAAAAATGTTAAGTAGGGTGTTGGAAACCACCTTTGAGAAAGGACATTGGAACTGAAGCCTGAATAATAAGCACTTACTATGTGAAGATTTGAAGGAAAAAAGCCCCAGGCAGCAAAAGGGTCAGTGCAAAGGGCCTGCAGGGGGAAGTGCTTTGGCCAGTGGGGACAGGGTGGGGGAGGGTATGAGGAGATGAAGAGGGAAAGGTCGGCAGGAACCAGATCATATGGGATGGAACAGGCCCTGCGAAGCACTTGCACAGTGTTTTGTCTCGCTACAATAGAAAATCATCAAAGGGTTTGTGAACAAGGGAAAATGTAAATTGATCTAGAGGGCAATAGAAAAACCTGTTAGAAAGCTATTGAAGTTGCCCGATTAAGGACTGAAGATGGCTTGGACTGTGATAGTGGCAGTGGCCATAGGTAGAAGTGGGCTGACTTGGGATATATGTATGACTTATCGCTCTATTGAATGAGGCCAGTGAAGGAATTAAAGAAGACTTTCATGTTTTTTGTTTGTTTGTTTTAACCCTCACCTAAGGTTATGTTGAGAGAGAGGGGGAGAGAGAGAGAGGGAGGGAGGGGCAGAGAGAGAGAGAAAAAAAAACCCATTCATTTAAGAGAGAAACATTGACTGGTTGCCTTCCATATGTACCCTGATGGGGAATCAAACCCACAACCTTTTGTACACGGGATGACACTCCAACCAACTGAGTCACCTGGCCAGGGGAGAGAACCTCTATGTTTTTGACTTCTCATATAGGTGTATGATTGTCCTATTTACTGAACTAGAGATTATAGGGAGTTGCTATTTATTGATATAGGGAGCAGGCTTCCTGGTTTGGGCCTGTTAAGTTATAGATAGCTTTGAGATTTCCATGGGAGTTAGATTTATCCCCCTGTGGCTCCGAGGAGAGGCCAGAGGTAGAAATGCATGTTTGTGAGTCATTGAATGACTGTGAATCGAAGCAGAATTATCTGCCCCGACAGTAGTCACTTTGCTGCTCATGAAGTTAGAGAGAAACCCAACTTCAAGACTCTGAAAAGCCAGGACGCCAGAAAATGATGAAATCCCTCAAGAACTGAATCAAATATCCTTTTTCTGTCCCATACCTTTTGCCTTTAAAACTCAAGGTTTTGCCTTTCAAACTCACCTGGTAACTCACTTACCAGGAACAGTTCTTTCCCTTGTAGTGGTCCGTCGCTGATTTTTGTTTTTGTTTTTTTTTTAAGATTTTATTTATTTATTTTTAGAGAGAGGGGAAGGGAGGGAGAAAGAGAGGGAGAGAAACAGCAATGTATGGTTGCCTCTCACATGGCCCTCACTGGGGATCTGGCCTGCAACCCAGGCATATGCCCTGACTGGGAATCGAACCGGGACCCTTTGTTTCCCAGCCCGCGCTCAATCCACTGAGCTACACCAGCCAGGCTGTCGCTGATTTTGTTTGTGTTCTACATCTTTCTTTACCCATAGGAGAGCTTATTTTCCTGCTATACACAAGTAACTGTTCAAATCTGTGGAATATTCTCATGCTCCAAACTCTGGCTACTACCGTATTTGTATCACTAGGCTGCATAGTTGAACCCTTATGTCCCCTCAGATGTCTTTAGTGTGCATAGGTTGTCCCAGATTCTGTTCTTCTGTGAGCTGGTGAAGGAAAGAGGAGCAACATAAAGAAGAATTTTGTTTTCTTCCTTTTATGTAATAAAAACAAAGAAATTACAAGCGGTCCGAATTGTATAAAACCAGCTCATTGGACTCCTACAATTATCTGAATGGAGTCGAGATGCAAGGCCAAGTTCCTAGGGCCAGGCCTGGGTAGGAAGTGTGTGGAGTGATACTGGGTATGGTCTATTTGAGCAGTGCTGAAGTCAGAACTGACCTGAGAGCCAGGGGAAAAGTATTAAAAAGCCTTTTGATACAGACTTTTGGTTCCATTGGTATTTTCTGGTTCAAAAAATAAAATGTTCATTAGATTTCTCTTATAAGTGAGATCACATGG
This sequence comes from Micronycteris hirsuta, assembly GCA_004026765.1. NCBI lineage: Eukaryota > Metazoa > Chordata > Mammalia > Chiroptera > Phyllostomidae > Micronycteris > Micronycteris hirsuta. The sequence goes on along the minus strand of PVJI01020885.1, from coordinate 23,995 downwards.
TATTTGTCTTTCACTGATTGGCTTATTTCACTTAGCATAATAGTCTCCAGTTCCAACCATGCTGTTGCAAAAAGCAGAGTTCCTTCTTTCTTTATGTTGTGTAGTATGTTGTATTGTATAAGTGTACCACAGTTTTGTGAACCACTCATCTACTGACGGGCATTTAGGCTTTTTCCAGCATGTGGCTATTGTAAATAGTGCTGCTATGAACACAGGGGTGCATAAGTTCTTTTGAATTGGTGTTTTGGGATTTTTAGGTGGAATTTGACCCAGTGGAATTGTTGGGTCAAAAAGAAGTTCCTTTTCAACTTTTTGAGGAAATTCCATACTATTTTCCACAGTGGCTTCACCAGTCTGGATTTCCATTAACGGTACACTAGGGTTTCCTTTTCTCCACAACTTTGCCAACACTGGCTGTTTGTTGATTTATTAATGAATCAGCCATTAATGAATAGCCATTCTGATCTGTATGAGGTGATATCTCATAGTAATCTAATAAAAAAATAAACTACCAAGCAAAACAGAACCAGAGACATGGAAATTGTACAGACTGACAGCTGCCAGAGATGAAAGGAAGGACTGGTGGAAAGAAAGGGAAGGAATTAGTCAAAGAATGACCCATGAATGACCCATGGACATAGACAACGGTGTGAGGATTGACTGTGGGAGCGGGGTGGGGTGGGCAAGGTGGAGGTGGGCAACAGGGGAAAACTGGGACAACTGTAAAAGAATAAACAAGAATAAAAAGTAATATTTTTTAAAAAGAAAATGTTCATGTAAACAAATAATTGCCAAGTAATAATTGTTCCATCCCTGATCCTTACTACATCTCTCCCACCCTGAGAAAAAAAATGTCCGTAACATCAAAATGACATCTCAAAATATCATCTAATAGACCTAAGAAACAATTTCTATGGTTAACTTGACATTAAACTTGGTAGTTCAAGGAAAGTTTGGGTATGAGGTGGTGAGTTAAATGTGCTAAGACAAGGCTCATGGTATTACATTGAAAATTGGGAACACCAGAACAAAAACAAGGATTCTGAGTTAGGAGATATGCTGTTGCCATGTAAATGCAGAAGTGACTGTCTGAGCCCCTTGGGAAGAATCATGAGGTCCTTTGTTTGGCACCCATGGCTTTGGTGCATGGCTGTGCGGTGGCTGGTGAGTACTCAGCTCAGTCAGTATCCAGAGACACTCTCTGCCTTTCCTACCTCAACCTGCTTTTTCCTCTACACTGGTCTCTTCAGCCAGTTGAGTTTCTGCCAAGCTGGAGCAGAATTCCTACCACAGAGAGAAGAGGCAGCCAAGCAAACAACCTGCTGACATGTTGGAAGCATGAGATTTCTTTCCAAAAACAACATCCTCAAGGACAGAGGACTTATGCAGTCATCAAATCCATTAGCCCCTACCATTTCTGCAGATTTATATAAAGAAATGACATGGATATTTGAAACAAAAAAAATTACTTGTTAAAGGACTTGAAGTGGTAGGTGATATCATCAGTTCCAAAGACATGATGTTAAATAAATCTCGGCTTTTTGGGCGATAGGTTGTGATACTGAAACTGGCATTCGATCAGAAACTGGCAGTGTAGTGATCAGGAAGAAGGCATGTGGCAAGAGATTGTCTTATATTAGCCAGAAGCTTCCAAACTGAGGGAGAAAATGCTCAGATAAAACTATTAACATAATTCTTATGGAGGAAGATAATTGTGTCATAGGAAAATAACAGTAAGAAGAAATGGCCAGTAAAGTTAAGGAGTAAACAGAAGAAAAAGGTACTGAAAGCAACATAAGTTATACCAATCACATTCAACTAATCACATCTCCTTTCTTTTGATATACACATTAAACAGTTCGTGAGACACAGAGTACTCCTTAATTTCAAGAAGCAATCATACAACTCTTTCATTGTTTCCCTTAATGGGTGAAGTTTAGAGTTGTGGTCTCATAGCACAGAGAGGTGGATTCAGAGTTGATTAAACACCAGAGAATATATATTCTTGTTACATCCAGAGAATTCTTTAGTAGCAGCTCAGGCACCCTTTCTTCATCAGTGTCTGTATAAAATTTTACTGATGACTTAGATTGAGTCATGAATCACGTCCGGTCCAACTTCGTGACTGACTCAAAATCCAAGATTAACAGGAAATACTAAAATAATAGAACTAGGATTGAAAATGATAAGAACATGCTAAAAGGAAGGCTTAAACCTGTGAGATAAGTTATAACAGTGATAAACATAAGGATCTGCAGTTAGCTTCAGAAAGTCCAGGCAGAATGGAAGGGCCAGACTTCAAGTAGTAAAAAAAATCTAGGAGTGTTAACTACAAGTTCAATGTGAGCTGGCAAGCTTGACCTGGCTGTGAAAATAAGGCCACATCTAATCTTCTACTGCACCAATAAAAAATACTGTACTAATAAATGAAAACAGAGTTTATTGCATTCTCAAGTACATAAATAATAACCATATCTTAAAGTACTGTGTCCAGTTTGGGTGCCAAATTGCCTTAAGTATGTCAACCAAGACAGCAGAGTTCCTGAAGCCACAACAGAGAGAAACAAACAAGGCAAAGAAGAGTGTTTAGCTCAAGAAAAAGCAATAGGCAGTCAATTAGGATAAACATGATTGAGGATTGTCAGCCTGAGGAAAGAAAAATCATCCCATTCTACTTAGTATCAGAGTATAATACTATTAGAATTTTTTAAAGAGATTTTATTTATTTATTTTTAGACAGGAGAGAAGGGAGGGAGAAAGAGAGGGAGAATGACCTGGCCTGCAACCCAGGCATATGCCCTGACTGGGAATCAAACCGGCGACCCTTTGGTTCGCAGCCCGTGCTCAATCCACTGAGTTATACCAGCCAGGCCAATACTATTAGAATTTTTTTAAAAGCAGATACAAGGTTGTTACAAAGAATACCTTTCTAATAATTTAAGCTATCCCATAATGCTTTAGGCTGGTCATATAATAGTGAGTTTCCCTTCCTGGAGTGTTTAAGCCTCAATTGACTTGTCCCCATAAATACTGCTATCAGGGGTTTCCACACTGTGTGAGCGGTTACACAGGGAGTTCTTCAACCTTCTGTTTCTAAGAGTCCCTGATTCCACTCCTCGCCCCCAATGTAGAACTATCACTTTAAATTGAAGTTTCACTGCATCCACAAGGAAAAGTGTATGTGTGTGTGCCCAAGTGTGAATATGTACGTGTGCAAACTCTCACACAAGCAAGCACACATCTGAAGGCACTGTGCCGTGGCAGGGAGAAAGCTCATGGAAAGAAAGAACGAGGTTTTTGCACCCCTCTTCTTTCTCTGACTGAGACGCCTCCTGTCCACAGTTCTGTGTCTGCAGCCACTGCCCTGGGTGCAGTTGGAACCACTTTTTTCACCTTGTCTGACTCTGCGCCAGCCAGAACTGAGCTTCGCGATGGGGGTGCATCAGTGTAGCAGGACCGCAGCAACGCGAGCCTCAGGGCCAGGAAAACTGAGGGTAAACATAAGTGGAAGCCCTGCAAAATCTAATTTTTTCCATGTAATGTTTTTGCCAATCATATTTTCATAAGAAGCAAAAAAATTTATTTTTTCAGAATCCAAACCTCCTAGAAATAGATGTGTTCTGAGATGGAGATTCTTGACCATTGTTGCATTTTAAGCCAAGTAATTTCGTTGTGTCTTCTGGAGGAAAAAAAAAAAAGCTGCTTTCCCACCCTCCATAAAGCCACAAAATATTTTAATGGAAAGCAGTCCAGAAAAAAAGGATATTTCTATCATTTCCCATTTCTGCAGGATTTCCATGAGGTTTTATCTTTTCTGATTTTGTCAGAGATAAGGATTTTTTTTTTATATGTAGCTGCAATTTCAACCTTCTGAACATTAAGCAGATATAAATTATCTATAAGGCTAAAAAGTCTTTGATTAACAAGCTAGGGAATTGCAGGTATTAAAATTGCCCCCCAGAGGGAGTGCACATCGTTTCATGAATGCATTAGACATCTACTTTGAATTACAAAGAAAAATTAATTAAAAAGTATATGTTTATAAGTAATGTGTGTTCCCCGGAGTTCGTTCTACAAGCCATATATATGCAGAATAGAATAAAAATTAAATTGCATTAGCTGCATATTTTACTTCAGCAACATGAAGAAAAAGATAAAGCACGTGCTACCTAATGTTTGATTCTAGAGACCTTCCAGTTCGTGACCCAACTAGACTGAGCGGCTCTCGGTGCTGGATGCCCACTGCAGGATTCTGCGTGTGGCGGAAGCAAGGACCGCGGCTGCCTTAGGAAGACGGATTTGCAGCTCGCGTGAACAGCTCTGCTTCCAATCTACCTCCTGGCTGTGCTCTCAGTGAGGCCGCCCATGCCCACAAGAGGTCTGCAGACTCGGTGGCGGAAGAAAGATTCAGCAGGCTCCACTGACAAGGTGTCACCCACCCGGGGCACCGGCAGGCAGCTCTGCCGGCTGTTGGCCGTGCTGACAAGCCCGGCCTCAGGCCAGACTTTCCTTCTCGTCCGGTCGATCAGACAGCACGGCCGTGGCGTCTCTAGAAGAATGCGGGTCTAGAAGCAACAAAAGTGTTATGACATCCCGCACTTGCCCGTATTTTGTTTATTCCATAGATATCTCATTGCGTTAGCTTTTGTGTCTTTTTTTTTCTTTGCTCCCTGTGCTTTTTCCCTTTCAGTTACCATGGAAACAATTTCCCCGGTAGCGGAGGAGCCTAATGGCATCCAGGAGTGTGAAGTAAAGTCAATTTATATCATGGTTTGTGAAATATTGGGAGTTTGTAATGGTTGTTATCACTACATATGGTAAATCAATCTCCCTCTAGAGCAAATTTCTAAATATTGATATGAGTATCGGAGTGATAGAATGCTATAGAATCATGCAGCTCAGCAACCTGCATGGCAACCTTTAAGATATACATTTCTAGTTTGTTTTGTTTGTGCAAAGAGAAAATGAAATACAAAGAGGCAAAATGTACTATTTATGATTTATCTACTTTAAATTCTCCAAAGACATTAACTGGTCTCTAACTTAATGCCTGTGGTTGGTTTAATTATACAAATTAAGGAGTCCGGTCTGATCACTTATATAGAGAGCTTATATATAGATGTGTGTGTAAATGTGTAGTTTCTGTACATATAGCTTATAAATAGCAGAGCAGCTATGTGTTCCTCTTTCTCACTTTAAATCAACCTGCATTTGGACCACCATGTTAATTCAGAAAATGCAAGCTTTAAAACTTTGTCAAAATATGTGCACTTCACACAAGCAAGTAAGGTGACTACATTTTCAGGTTTTAAAATAGCCTGGTTTGTCCGCCCATTCTAAACCCAAATTTGTTTATTTGGTTTCACGCGTAGCTTGTTCTGCTTTCTGTTTTCTCTCAAAGAGCCGTGAATGATACAACGACAAAATATTGGATTATTTGTGCTCTTGAAACAGATGTCACCTGAGTTGTGACAGGTATTTTAAGTATAATCTTCTGCATTCACTTCACACTCTGATTTGAAAATTTTCAAACCTCGAGAATCTTCCTGTTTGTTTACCACCGACATGAGTCATCTCTTGGGTGTGAAAAGAGCTGGGAACAAAACGGGAGTGCAGTGCAGGTTCAAGGGGGACAGGAAGAGCGGGTAGTGAGAACAGCCGCTAAGAGTTTGGCTGGCTCCAACATAGATGCAGGGCAACCAGGGAGACTGTGAATAATTTGATTTCTTTTTTTTGTGAAGGAGTCCTCTATATTAATGTTAATGGACACAGAAAATGTGGCTCTGTCTTACACTGTTTCTGCGCAGTACTCTGCTGGCAGCTTGTGCTCTGTGAAACACGGGAACAGGCTGGCCCGAGGTTTGAGACCTTGTGCAATCTCATCCCCTTTGGGGACCGGGGAGGATGTTCACTATTTTATGATCTCTTGAGACAAAGATACTGCCGCTTAAAAAGGGAAGACATTTTCAAGTAAATATTCCTAAACATGGTTTGAGATTTTTATAAAATTTACACAAAAAAATTTAGAAAAATTGGGTTCTATGCAATTCCAGAAGGCGGGGGGAGCTTGGAGGAAGGGGGTGGAAGCAAGCTCTGGGTGGTTGTTGGATTTATTTTTAAAAGTGCCTTTGATTTCAGCAGAAATCCAGCCGAGTAGGTCCCTGACCCTGGCGGCATTTGTTCCTTCTCCTCCTTTTGTCTTCTTCTGCCCAGAGACCTGTTGTTTAAAAGGCCAGCATTTCTTCCATGCATTGTTGGTACCACATGAGTTGGTTTTATAAGTGCTTCCCTCCAAGGAGTAAATTGAGAGGTAGGCTTGCTGTAGTGTTCGGACAGGGAGAACGCCCATTGGGTAGTGTCAGAACAGCGCTTGCCTCCAGAGCAGCCTGGAGGGAGGCCTGGGGACAGAGGGAGGGTTGGAGCAAGGCTCTGTAGGGGAGGCCACCTCTTCCTCTGAGATCAGCCAGTAAGCAATTCAGGGCTCTGGGATCCATTCTCCTCCCTTGTTCCAGTATCATTTGCTGGGGTCCAAGCGCCAGAGAGAAAGAGGCCCTCATCAGCCATGGGGCAGGAGCAAGGATAGGGTTTCAGTCTTGTCCTTCGTAGATTTGACATCAGGAAATTTAAAGACAAAGAACTAATTTACTGCATCCATACTCTTCCCCTGCTCCTTGTTTTTGCCATTAAAATAAACCACATACACCTTTTTTATTTTGATTTTTAATTCCTTCTCAACATGATCGAATGCCTGGGGCAGGCCAGGGGTGTGCCTGGACTATGTTTCTACCCTGGAGGTAAATAAGGGTAGGGAGGGGGCGGTGCAGCTTCCTTGGCTCTTCTCTTGGAAACTGAGGCCATCAAGGAAACTTCTGGAAATCAAGGACATTCATTCAGATCTCTCCAGTGAGAACCATTGTTGGCTTTGGCTGATATCAGAGCACAGGTACTGTTGTCTGTGTGTTACCGTTTTCAACAAGGCTGATGGAGTCAGGACATCTCCACCTTCCCAGCTGAGCTACAGTGGATGCGGTGCATGTCAGGCAGCAGATCAGAGTATCAGTTTAGTGAGTATCTGGATCTGTCACTCAAGTTAATAAAAGGGAGAATATAGCTGTGCTGTTTTTAAGAATAAATTTTCACTTTTCAACAGTAGGTCCTTTACCAGGCAAAATCAGAAAATCTCCTAAGCTTTCTCCCTGTGTTTATTATTCGTTTGGCTTCAGTTTTGGATGGAAAAGGTCATGCATGACTTGAGGAAGAAGAAATGTTCAGGGACCCATATGTGATGAAGAACATAGCCACTGTCTTATTCACAAATCTTCTTATGACAGAAATGGGTAGATTCGTGAATAGTAAGCAGGGAGCAAACATCTCACTTTCAAATTTCCAGTTACTGAGGCTAAACAACTTACACCAAATTCACATCATCTTCAGTTTTATACCCCTCTCCCAGGTCATTCAGCCCCACCAGCTGGATGGAACATTGGAGACCCTTTCTTTCCCCATGGCCGGAGGGACAGGAGCGGCCACAGGTAGGGAGTAGGAGAAAGAACTTGTGTTGTTGGGGAATTCTTTGAATGACTACAGTCAGAGAAAGGGTTTGAGTGGCAAGTATAAAGAGATGATTTGAAACTGTCAACAGGAAGACAAGTCATTGGGTCAGATGGCAGGCAAGCGTGGGCAGCACAGGGTGAGCCCGATGCTACCAGCACCGTGAGGGTGTGAGAGCTGCTGTCCGTGGGTGTGTGCTGGGAGACACATGGGCAGACCTACACGAGTCTCGCAGGACTTCAGTTCTCATAATGTGTTTACGTGTAACTTTGTTTTTAATGAACCTTTTAAGTTTTGAGGTAATTGTAGATTGGCACAGTTTTATGAAAGAATACAGGAAGAAGTCAGATATCTTTTATCCAGGTTCCCCTCGTGATAATATCTTGTAAACCTTTATAGTACAATATCATAGCCGCAGTATTGGCATTGGTCCCGTGAAGATGCAGAGTGTTTTCACCGCCACTAGATCCTTCAGGTCACCATTCACAGCCACACTTACTCTTTTCCCATCTCACCCGTTCCTTACCCTTGACAACCACTAAACTATTTTCTACTTCTACAACTCTGTCATTTCCAGCATGTTAAAACATGGGATTCTATAGCATGTAACCTTTGAGGATTGGCTTTTTTCTCCCAGCATAATTATTTGGAGTTTCATCCAGGTCATTGTACATATTAGTAGTTTGTATCTCTTTCTTGATGAATCAAATCTATGGTATGAAGGTGCCACTGACTCTTTAATTATTCATTCATTGAAGAATATCTAGGTTGTTTTCAGCTTGGGGCCACTGTGCATTAAGTTTCTATAAACATTCACGTACAGGTGTTTGTGTGAAGCTAAGTCACTGATTCTCAAAATAACTGCCTAAGGGTGCAGTAGTTAGGTTGCAAAGCTGTTGCATGTTGAATTTTTTAAGAAACTGCCAAATTGTTTTCCAGAGGGAGTTGTATCATACCTTTCCACTAGTAATGTATGAGTGATTCAGTTTCCCTGCATCCTCACAAGCTTTTGGTGTTGTCACTACTATTTTTTAAATTTTAGCCATTCCGTAGATATGTTGTGACATCCCATTGTGTTTTTTTTAATTTTTCATTTCTTTCAGAGAGAGAGGACAGGCAAGAGAGAAAGATTGATGCAACACAACTGGATGCCCTCTGTTCATGCCTGGACCAGGGATTGAACTTGCAAACCGGGAATCAAACCTGCAACCCTTCAGCTACAGGATGACACTCCAGACAACTGAATCAGTGTGGGCTCAATGTGATTTTAATCTGCATTTCCTTAATGGCTAATGATGATGATCTTTTCTTGTACTTGTTTTTAGTGAAATGTCTGTTTTGTTCATTTTCTAAGTGGATATTCTTACTGATGAGTTTTGAGAATTTTCTCTATATTCCAGACACTAGCCCTTTTTTAGGTACACAGTTTGTGAATAGTTGGCCCTCACAAGTTGTTATACGTTAGCTCCCCCACCCCATTGCAAGTGGTAGTGACTGACGAAGTTCTCTGAGGAGAGACCTCAGTGCCCATCTCATTCCACGGTTTAGCTTCAAGAGGAAATGGTCAGCAGAACTCCCGCTAAATCTGAATATCTAGAGGTACAATACACCAAGTCTCTTTTACTCCTGGACAATCAAACTTACGCCTGGGAACTCTATCTTATAACCATAATGACGTGGGAAAGGTAAAAATGAGTAGGTAGGTTAGTGTCAGACAGGCCTGCAGAGCTTTCTCCAAGTCTCCCACAGAGACAGAGGAGAGAAACGACACTTCTCTTCTGCTCCTGAGTAGGTCTGAATATCTGGCTGAATGTGAGAGCCAGGAGACCAAAGCAATTTCACTGTCATGACAGGGGACATGATGGCAGACTTGAGCATGAGTTTTTCATGTGACCATCAACAATAGCCATGGATGTCTCTGTGAGTGCCTGAGGAGAGGTCGGGCAGCACAAAGAGCAAGATACAGCAGTTGAACACCTCCATAAAAACCAGCTCAGGACTGATCATAACCAGGAAAGAAATTTTAACTGTCTTGGTGTGTGGCTCTGGGCAAGTTATTGCCCTCACTTGCCTTGTTCTTTCATCAGTAAAATGCAGATAATAATGTAACCTACTTCCACTAGTGTGTAATGATTGTTAAATAAGTATGTAGTTCCTAAAACACAGCAAGAATTTAAAAAATACATACACTGAATGTATTTTCTAAAAAGACAGGTATATCCTATAACTTCATTTTACTATGGAATCATTTGCTTTTAGATATATTCTTCCTCACAAAGAGAGAGCAGTGAAAATTTTCAAGGGCAGGTATTTCCTGTTTTTCTCTGGACCCAGAGGCTCAGAGTAGAAGTCCTGGGGAGGCAGGAGGAAAGATGTGACTTGAAAATTAATGACATCTAGAAGAATCAAATACTCAACTGCTTATAGCTCAGGCCAGGTATAAAGTAAGTTTTCTTCATTTATCATTCTTTTCATTAAATTTCAGGGTCCTTAAGTAAGTCCATTAACCTGTTTGGAATTAAGAACTCTTGACAATTTATAGAATGAATAAATATGGTGTGAGATATGTTCCCAAAGTGTTAATATACCTACATTCAAAGAGGCGAAGCAGGATAATAGAGCATGAAGTCCATGCTGGAGAAGGTTGGGTGAGAGAAGGTGAGCCGTGATAGAGATATAACACTCATTCTAAATTCTGTAACCATGGCAGTTGTATTTGGTGAGATTTTATGACTGAATTGCATTTTTGTAAAAGGAGAGACATAGACTACTTAATTCCTTGAGTGCTTCCATTGGTGACTTGGTGTCAGGGACATCTTTCTGTTTAGTACTTTGCATATTTTGGTAGTTATTCTAAGCCAATCATTCCTTTGAACTGTGAGAACAAAATTATTTGTTTAAAGAAAAACACACCATTACTGTAGGGCCACCAATATTGTGTACAAAATACAAATACAACAATTAAATTACATTGAATTAACTCTGACTGCTGTAATTTCCCCTAAAAAGCAGAGCAGAGTATTGAGCATGAGAGAATGCCATGTGAAGCCTATTATATTTTTCTGATGGTTTTCGTCATGGTCATGCATTACTTAATGATGAGGATATCTTCTGAGAAATGTGTCGTTAGGGGACTTGGTCATTGCGTGAACATCATAGAGTATACTTACAGAAACCTAGATGTCACAGCCTACTACAGATGTAGTTGGCTGTATGGTATATTGAACTCCTGTGCTACAAGTCCATACTAAACACTATAAGCAATTGTAACACAATGGTAAGTGTTGGTATGTCTAAATATAACTGCATGTAGAAATATGGTATAAAAGAGTGATTTTCAACCAGTGTGTCACAGGAGGCACACTGGTATGCTGCAAGAATTTTTAAAACATGCAATACTTGACTATTTAGTCAGGGCCACAGATCTCTTTTCCCTTTAGACTGTCAAATGAAAACATGATGACAGCCAACGCAACAATAGTGGTCCAGTGTGAATGAATCAAAATTATACCTAGTTTTTTTCAGATCAGCAAAAAATATGCTGTTTGGTGTGTTGTAAAAATTTAGTCATTAGTTTATGTATGCCATGAGATGAAAAAGTTTGAAAATCTCTGGTATAAAAGATAAAAAATGGTATGCCTGTACAGGGCACTCACCATGAATGGAACTTGCAGGACTAGAACTTATTCTGGGCAAGTCAGTGAGTGAGTGGTAAGCACATGCGAAGGTCTAGGGTATTACTATACATTGCTGTGGACACTATAAACACCTTCCCACAAGCTCTCCCCCTGCTTCCTCTGACAGGGTCAGAAATAAGCCATGGAAGCTGTCTATGCTGCTTCATGAACAGGGATGTGGGCTGGATTGATTGAAGATATTTAGGAGAAACCAGCTGAGGAAGGCATACATCACCATAATGCTGGCCATCAGGAGGGAGTGAAAGGCGGCCCAAGGATTAGTAAGAAATCAAGATGGAGAGAAAAAGGGACACAGGGGATTGCCATGGCAATGTGGTTCTGGGTACTGCACGCTGGATCAGCGGTCAGAATAAGGAATTTTGTGTTACTCATTAAAAAAAAAAAAAAAAAAAAAGAGGGTGTTTAACGTAGAGAGGGTGTAGAGCTGAGGACTGAACATTTTGACTTTGGAAATTTGTTTTGGGTTTCATTGACCCTGTCTGGCACAAAAAGCTCTCTCTGGCATTGAATTCATGGAAGAAATAAAACTTATCTATGCTACATCATTACAACCTGAAAATATTTCTAAAGTACAGGGACAGGCTGCTTCAACACAACTGCAGACAGCTTTTACTACGGAGGCTGTGGAACTTAATACTGCTTAAGGAAACTCCTGTAGACCTGTGTCCTTGTACAGGATTTTAGGTCCTCAACAGAGAATTTACAGCAATGTTCTCCGAGGACACCAGGATAGATCCTGAAGGGCCGCAGCACCCGCTGAATAATCTGCACACTCAAAAATTGAGGTGCCGCAAGTGAGAGGGAATCTACTGCCAAACTCCGTGGATATTTCTCCCATCAATTAAAAATAATTCTTTCTGAGCCATATATCCTTCTATTTCTTACAAGAACTTCAGTGCCATTATGATCTCATGGGACCACCATCTTATATGTGGTCCATTATTGACCGAAACATTATTAGGGGATGCATGTCTATTTAATTGTTTGATTGCCCCTAAAAAAGAAGATATTCAAATATACTTCTTGTATGATTTAAATATTTTATGTAAATTCATCTATTTGATTTATCCACCAACTACTCTTTTGGAAGCATCTATGGTAATAACTTATCTATTTCAACTGAAACATTAAAAAAACATTAACAACACAGAAGTACATAACTATAATCTAATAACTACTAATATGAACAGATAACTACCATAAAAACAAATTTCCATCATATAATATTGATTATATCTTGTTTAAAATATGTATAGTCCATGCTTTTATTTTTATCTAACATTCATCTCACATCATGATGTCATGGCAGTCTGGAACTATTTCTTTTTCTGTATCTGGCAGTGACTGATGTGTCACATTTATAGTCTGAGTTAAATCACAGGAAGACATGATACTTGGGAGGTGACTTCTCAGTTTTACTGTAGTTCATACCCTCCAGTTTGAGTATCACACCCAGGCAGAACATCGTTAGGATTCTCCTCTTCTTCCTCTTTATTCTCATTCTTCTTCTTTGTGTGTGTATAATATTTTATACACTTTGACTTTGCTTTTTAGACTTATTGATGATATGAAATGTATTTGACTTCAAGAATTACAGGTTGTCTGGAGCTATGAAAGTTACAATCAGAAATAATTCTGGTTGGCATCTACAGTATATATAGTAAAACTCTTTATTTTAAATTTGCCAGTTTGCTTGGATAATAATGTTGAAAATGGAAGCCAGGAAACCTGGGTTGTCATCTTGGTTCTATCAGTAGCTTCTTTCCTAAACTGGGAAAATTAACCTAATCTCTTTTTACCTTAGTGTGCTCATATGTAAAGTGGTGATAACTTGACTATCTAAAGTAACTTAGTTGTGAGGTTCAGAATAAAATATGTATATAAAAATACTTTTAAAGTAAAAACATTTTATAAATGCTAGCTATTTTAATTGCCAAGATTATATATAAATTGATTAATGAAATACATTGTTACAATTTATAATTGGAAGCATCATAGTTCTCATTTTATTATGTAAAAGTTGCCATTTATATGCTAGAAACCTAATTACAATGTAAATATTATTTTATGCATACATTATTTAATATCTAATGCATAAAGATGAAAACTCTGGCCAGTGTGGCTCAGTTGGTTGGAGCGTCATCTGTGCACCAAAAGGTTGGGGGTTCAATTCCCAGTCATGACACATACCCCGGTTGGGGCAAGTATGGGAGACAACCAATTGATGCTCTTCCCTCACATCCATGTTTCTCTCTCTCTCACTATCACCCTTCTTCTCTTTCTACAAATCAACAAACATATATTTTTTTAAGATTTTATTTATTTATTTTAGAGAGAGGGGAAGGGAGGGAGACAGAGAGGGAGAGAAACAGCAATGTATGGTTGCCTCCCACATGGCCCTCATTGGGGACCTGGCCTGCAACCCAAGCATGTGCCCTGACGGTGAATTGAACCGGGACCCTCTGGTTCCCAGCCTGCGCTCAATCCACTGAGCTACACCAGCCAGGGCCAATAAACATATTTTTTATGAGCAATATTATCTTTCAAGATTTTAATAAAAAAATTTGAAATTTTATATCTGCCATAGTGAACTTGACAATGCCTTATTTTCATAAAAAATAAGTTACCAAATATCTGAACAAACCCAGGTGTTTCTTTTTTCCATAAATTTGGAAAATTAAGAATACATTAGCCTTCATAGCAATCAATACTCCAATCACAAGGAATCTTACAAGATTCCACAATCTCTGAGGAAGCTTTCTCAACCCTCTCCATTGCTATAAATCCATCTAGAATTAAATTCATTCTTGTGAGAAGAAACTGATAGTTTTTCGTTTTAGTGACATCTGTGTGTGAGAAAGGCTGTGTGTATGTGCGTGTGTGTGTGTGTGTGTGTGTGAGAGAGAGAGAGAGGGAGAGAGAGATAGATCGACATAAAAGTTTTAAAGTTTTTTTTCCTTATGTACTTTCTCTGTTACTCTTTAGAATTTTTGGTGGGTGGTTAAAACAGAGCCGTGGTTATCACAGCAGTGGAAGCAAATATATTTGGTCAAAATATATTTTATAGGAAATCTAGGTTTACAGTTTTAATACTAATGATTCTCGCCTGCCTCTATGCTGGCATTCTGTGGGACTTTTTGCAGAATTCTCCATAGTCCCTGTGCTAGTTACACAATACTAAAATGACAAAGAAAGAACAATCACTTCTCATTTTCGTGACATATGCATGTATTATTATTTTTTGGTGACTGAGCCATGAGCAGGTCTTTGCTAATTTAGAGGAAAAAAGCAATGTGTGCAAGATAATTTCCATAAAGCTAAGAGATTTGTCAGAGGACAGCCCAAATTGTACAGGTTCTCATAACAAACACCAGGTGTAGTCCAGGGCACAAAAATGTATTGGTTTTGTAAGAGGTGTTTTTAGGAAATAAAAAAGAAAGAGGATTTAACTTTGGAAGCTATTGTCAAGAATCACTCCTGAGTAGTAGGAAGAGAAACTGGAGTCGGACCGTTGGTGCAGCCTCCGGGTCAGCCACGTAGCAGAACTATTTCCTCTCTGATCCCTGATTAAAACTCACAAGCAGGAAATGGAACAAGTACGATTTCGTTATCATAAAAATTTCATGATTGTTAGTTTCTTGAGGGTAGGATCCCAGTCAGTATCGTTCAGCAGCATTTCTAGCACTTAGTTGGACATGTAGTAAAGGACAAATGTTCAATAAATGACTCCAACATCTCTATTTGCGGCTCTTATTTCTCCTGAGTCCTAGATTCCTGACAGTTTTCCGGGCATTTCCAGATAGCATATTTTACAGACATCTCTAATTTGACAAGTGCAAATTGATTTCTTGCTAAATCTGCTACCCTTTTTGTTTTCCTTCTCTTTGAGAATAGTATCCTGTCCCTCAATATGCATCCTCACTTCTTAAGAATTATGAAATGCGTCCATTCTTTCCATGACCATAGCAACCAACTCTATTGCTTTGTTTGTTTACATGTGTCTTGCCCGATTTATTTACTTTTTTAATTTAAAAATATGATTTATTTACTATTCATGCATTCTCTATTGTTAAGTTAGTACCATGTCTTATTTATGTATGTATTTAGTTATGTTCAGTTTTATCGAAGTATAATAAATAAGTAAAAGATAAATAATATTGTAAGATGTTTAAAGTATACATTGCAATGATTTGATATGCACATATTTTGCTAAAGGATTCCTCCCATGTAATGAATTAATGCATCTGTCATCTCACATATTTCATTTTTTTTTGACGAGGATAGAAGTTCAACTTTCTTAGCAAATATCAATTTTACAATAATGTGTTATCAACCATTGTCAGCATGTTATACATTAGGTCCTCAGACCTTATTCATCTTACAGCTGAAGAGTTGTATCCTTTGACTAATGTCTCCCTACTTTCCCCATCCCTCAGTCCCAGGCTACTACTTTCCTATTCTCTTTTAGTTTGGTTTTTCATTTGAAGTCCACTTATCAGTACTACCACGTGGTATTTGTCTTTCTGTTTGGTTTATTTCACTTAGCATAGTACCGTACAGGTCCACCCATGTTGTTGCCATCAGCAGGATTTCTTTCCTTCTCATGACTCAATAATATCCCATCACATGTGTCACATTTTCTTAAATCCTTTGACAGGCTCAGAGGATGCTTCTGCATCTTGGCTACTATGAATCATGTTGCAGTAAGCACGACAGTGCAGATATCTTTTCAAGATTCTATTTTCTTTTACTTTGGATACAAACCCAGAAATCTTGCCTGATTTATTTTCATGGTGTCCTGTATTGTCACCTTGACTGTTGTTTTATACCCTCAGATCTACTCTTTACACTGCCTCCAAGATGACTGTTCAAAATCTAAACCTTATTGAGTCACCTTTTTGTCTTAAATAGCTTCTTGTGGCCTGCAGGATAGAATTTAAACTCTGTAGAATATTTTTCAAGGTGCTTCATTATCTGGTTCATGCTTGCTTCTCTCCTCTTCTATTTCACCTCTTTCCTTTTCAAACTCAGTAATTCAGCCTCATTCTATGAGTTGCACTTTTATAATAAATGAATTTTGCTGCTTCTTATATCCAGAATGGCCATTCTCTCTTTACAAACTAATCTTGAAAACCTTTACTTTCCCTTTATGACTCAGACCAGTGCTTTTGCTGTTAAGAAGTCTTCAGTCGTTCTAGTCTGAGTTTGGTGCCTCTTCCATTTGTTCTGAGAGAGCTTGCTCACCTCTCATTGCACCACTTATCACACCACATCACCATTGGGTGTATTTATCAGGTCTACCTACAAGCTTCTTTCGAGCAAGTACACAGACTTTTATCTGTATATCTCTATGATATAGAATAGTGCAGGAATCATTATAGGTCTTTATTACATATTTTTTTACATGGACAAATGAGTAAATTGGAGGCAGTCATTCTCAAATAGGAACTTAGGAGAAAGATGAAGATTATAAACACCTCTGGAGAGTAGGGATTATCTCCTATTTACCTCTGTGCTTTCAGAGCTTAGCACAATGCTTGGAATATAATTTGCGGTCTATAAATATTTATCGAATAAATAACAGGACGTGTAAAATAATGGATAGATAAATGCTGTCAACAAATGTATTGCTATAAAAATTTGATTTTCTGCTTGATAGAGGCATCATTGTCATCAATTTCATTTCTCCTGTCTTTGTGTTCTTTTACTCCTTGCAACTGGGTCTGCTGGCAGACATAACTCCAGGCCCAGGCCTATGCCAGCTCTGAGCTAGGTCTCACAGGGACGGGAATTATATCAGTACCCTCAGTCCTACACTCCTGGGATTTAGTTTTGTTGATTACCAAGGTCTGGTGCATCAGGAATAAGTTCTGGGATTGTGTCAGCAACTTGTTAATAACAGCCTTGGGTGAGTGAGGCACATTTGGCAGGGTTATTTCATCATCTCTCCCATCAGTTTCAATTTCCTCAGCTATATGCCAGTACATCCTACTTCCCAGACTCGACTTCCTCCACAGACAGCTTGTAGGCATTTTATTCTTTCTTTCCGTTATCACACCCTGCTACTGGGTCTGTTTCTGAATTATTAGAATTATCAACTACTCAATCATTTGCAATACCAAATCTATACACTTCTGGTTTAGCTCTCTTCAACCTTATATTTCACGAGGTAAGATACAGGGATAATGATGTTCTTTTACTTTAAATCCAGTGAGGCCAATCTGATGGTCACTGGGGGCGGTCCTGGTAAGCCATTTTAACCATCAGACAAACTTATTTATGCTGAATACCTGTCAAAGCATATTTTTTCTAGGCTTATTTTTCTTACATAGACAGTGTCAATATTTTCACTCATAATTAGCAATATATATTTTTATATTGGTAATTTCTTTGGAGTCCTTCTTATGTATCACTCTTAAATGAAATACATATCCATGATTTCTCCCTGACATAGATACATTATTGAATAAAAAAACAGGGAGAAAAGAAAACTTTTTCTTAGAAGAATTCGACTTTATCAATGTGGAAGAAATTACAGGAGTTGAAAATTACCAAAATGCAAGCACTAAAGTAATAATTGCTATAGGCAAGCTATGCTCAAGGATGCTAAAATTAGTGGGCAGAGATTTGAGAATAAACATGGTATTTGCATAGTCTCAAAGCATCTCCTTCCAAATATATATCCGTTACAAAGAGAAGAACAGTACCTTTGTTGTGGGGAAACATGGCAGCCTTCACATTACCAAATAATCAAGACTAACCTCATCCCCTGGTAGGATTCACTGAGAAGGGCACATAATTTCTGTGTCATTATTGCCAAAAAATGCATAATCTTAAGGTAACCATTAGAAAACATCTGGAAAATAAAACTAATTGGAGGACATTCTACAGAATACCTAACTGGTACTCTTCAAATATGTCAAATCATGAGAAACAAGAAAAGAGTGTCACAGATCACACAGGGAGAGACAAGGGATTGTCAGGGATTAGAGAAGACTAAGGAGACACAGCCATTTAGTACAGAAAGAAAGGACATTAAAGGATATATTGTAAAACTTTGTGTCTGTAGCTAATAGTATTATGCCCATGTTAATTTCTGAGTCTTGATGATTATGCTATGATTATGTAAGATGGGAATGCTAGTAAAGCTAGTAAAGGTGAAAGTTATGCAGGAATTATCTGTATGATTTTAACAACTTTTTCCATAAATCTATATTTATTTCAAAATAAAGTACTTAGATTAAAAGAATGGAAGTGGATTAGAACAGGCCCTGGAATATAGTAAATGCCTAAAAAATTGTAGCCAGTCATTGCCAATGTCAGCACAGCTTCACTCTGCCCAGATGGCCCTGCCAGACCAGACCCAGGAAGTGAATGAATGACTTTGCACACACCTGCACTCTGCCCAGGCCTGAGCATTTCTGACAACATATTGCCGACCTGTAATGCTCTCCAGAAAAGACGTGGAAAAATTGGGCTCTAGTCCTCTGTCCCTAACAAGTAGGAAAATAAAAAAAAAGCTAGTGCCTATTTTATCTATCTTATTTAAGAGATCTCTTGGATTGCCCTGATTATAAACAGAGAATCCCAAGATTGCTTTGAGATACTCAAGATAGACTCATACATGGGAGGCCATATTTCTCTAATTTTCCAGAGTTCTTGGCTGGTGCTACTGCCTCAAAAGATAAGAAAAAAATTGTTTTAAAAGAGTATTTGACAAGGTTTCACATCGGAGATTTATATCTAAAGTAGACCCGAAGAATGAGAGGTAAAGTAGCATATTGCAGCAGAAAACTAATTTAAGAGTAGTAGACAAAAGGCAGTCATAGATGGTAAAGTCAGCTTTGAAGCGGCGTGGAGATAACATGCTTTCCAGAGTTCTGGGAATAAGCGTACATATTTGGGGACATGTGCAGAGGAGAAAAGATCATTGAATTTGCTGGTGATACTAAAATTGAAGTCTTAGCAAATAATAAGGTGCAATATTATCAGATTGAAGAGGATTTGAATTGTAGGTGATTAAGGCAGAGGATGCCAAATACAAACTAATAAGTACAGGATCAAGGAGCCAATTATGCAGAACATATACCCAGAAAGGGATTTGGAGGATATTGTGGGAAATGCTGCAAAACCATCAGCATAAAGCACAACTGCATTAGAAAAAGCAACCTGGATTTACTAGGTTATCTCATCAAAGAGGAAGGAGATGAGAAGAGAGAGCGCGGTTCACCTTTGTAAGGCGTTTGCTAGATTCCTACTTTGAATATAGTGCTCACTTCTGGACTGCACAGAAAACAAAAGAGACTGGGCTTAGGAATAGGAACATAGTTAAAAACAAACAAACAACCAAAAACCAGAAAAGACCACTTAATTGAGAACCTATTTTCATTTTCGTCTCATTGGGAAATACAGGATTTAAGAGTGGAGTTTTTAAAAATTGGATATTCTCAGGAAAATTTTTGAAATACAGAAAATAGTAGACAAATTGTTTAGATGTATGTACTGTTCTAATAAAAGCCTACTGTACTGCCGATGTGTTGGTATGTTTATATAAAGGCAAAATTCAGCCCCAGGGTGCTACAGGGGAACCAGAGCAGAACTATTTAATGCTACATATAAAAAAAAGCTGTCAGGAAAAGCTGAGAAAGTAAAAGTGCAAATGAATTGAAGAGACACTTAAACTTATTTTTGGTGAAGGTGATTAAAAATCACTGCTAAAAAAATCACAGGGAAAGGAAGTGAGAACAAATTTTAAATGACCAGTTTTGACAAGCAAAGTTTTCCTAATTGCAACGTTTTTATATATGTATACTAGATTGTGGTTATGCAAACAAAACTTGAAGTCTTCCATTTGTTTATATTTGTGTGCATTGCCTTTCTGATTCTGCCACACAGAATGTACATTCATTTTAATATAAGTACAGTGTATGTCAATTTTACATGGCTCAATCTAGCCTTCTGTTTAACATGATCTTCTAGACGCAGTATGTACAAGTGCAGTGAAGAGTGTTGGCTGCATCTGCAAAGCAAAGTAAAAGCAGGAGACATTTTACTGGTGAGTTAGGATTAAAAAATACTTTTTATCTGAAATATGCAGACAAGTAAAGGAAAGTATTGAGCCTTGTTTACCCTTTGATACAGCTATGTGGTTATCTCAGTTCTCCACTTTGCATGATAAAAGAATCGGAGAGATTTCTAGCTGGAAGGGGCCTTAAGAATCATCTAGTACAATCCTCTTAAATTCCACGGAAGGCAAATGAGAACCAGAGGGATTAAGAAATTTACCCAGACTTTCAAAGGTATTTAGAAGCAAGCGCAAAACTAGATTCTTGATTCTTAATCCAGCATTCTGACATTCAGAGGTCTCCTAAATTTATAAACCAAAGTTAAAAAACATTAGCCTAAATTTCTGCAAATGATGTTTAATTTGTCTTACAATTTATGTTCTTTCAAAGTGGGAAATCTAGAATTTCTCACAGCATTACATATAACTGGGTAGCCATCTGAAAGTGAAGAGGTGCAGGTCATCTAGAACAAGAGCGGCCCCTGACTATTATGCTGGTGGGGGATTTGCCAGTCCTTGAGAAGGCAGGGTCATTCATCAAGGACCCAGAGCCATAGGCCACAATACTGACTTGAGAGTCAAAAGCACGTTGTATCTAATGCCAGCCTTACTATGACCTAAGGTAATGTGGGTGAATAAGTGTTTTTCCTAGGTTTTGATTTTTCTTAAGTGAGAGAATATGATCCACAAAGTCCCTAAATATTTAAGATTCTGACATAATTATGGTAAGGATGCTGCGAAAGTAAAGGATGAGAGGTGGAAGAAGTAGTGAAGAGAAATGTAGGTGTGAGGGGCGTGTAGAGGTGAAGTGTGGAAGGCAGTGAAGATGACATTGGCATGTGATCAAATTTACATGTAGACGCTCTATATAACAGCACCAGGTGGAAATCAATATGCGGTCTTCTCAAGAATCCAGCACTACCAGTTCTTTCTGAAGAAGGGTATATTTTGGTGGGGGCACGGCACGGTATCAGGTGGAGAACATCACTTTAAAAAGATATTTTATAATAAGGGGTGATAATATGTAAAAAATGTCCTAAGGCATTTTTTAAGATTTATTTTTTATTGTATTTTTTTCATCACCATTTATTTCCCTTGTACCCTGTTCCACTCTACCCACTTGCCACCCCCACTCCCAAATCACCACATTGTGGACCATGTCCACGAGTTCTCTTTTATTTTTGCTCAGTGCCTCCATACCTAACCCCCAACCCCATTCCAAGCTGTCAGCCTGCTCTCTATTGGTAGGTACGTTTCTATTTCGCTTGTTACTTCAGATTGTTCATTAGAGTCCACATGTGAGTGAAATCATATGGTATCTGTCTTTCTCTGACTGGCTTATTTCACTAAGCATAATGCTCTTCAGCTCCATCCATACTGTCACAAAAGGTAAAATTTTCTTCTTTTTTACACCCCAGGAGTATTTCACTGTGTAAATGTACCATAGCTGCTGTATCCACTCATCCACTGATGAACACTTAGACTGCTTCCAGATCTTGGCTATTGTAAATAATACTACAATGAAGATAGGGGTGCTTATATTCTTTTGAATTAGTGTTTATTTTTTCAGATATATTGTAAGAAGTAGAAGTGCTGGGTCATAAGGCAGTTCCATTTTTAATTTTTTGAGGTAACTCTATACTGCTTTCCACAGTGGCTGCACCAATCTGCTTTCCCACCAACAGTGCAGTGAAGTCCCCCTTTTTCCACATCCTAGCCAGCACTTGTTTTTTGTTGATTTATTGATAATGGCCATTCTGACAGGTGGGAGGTGATATCTCATTGTGGTTTTAATATGCATCTCTCTTATGTTTAGTGATGTTGAGCACCTTTTGATGTGTCTGTTAACTATATCTGTGTGTCTTCTCTGGAGAAGTGTCTGTTCAGGTTCTTTGCTCATTTTTTAAATTGGATTATTTGATTTTTTTGGTGTTGAGTTGTATAAATTCTTCATAAATTTTGGATATTAACCCCTTATCAGATGTATTAGTGGATATGTTATCCTAGTCAATGTTATCTTTTCACTTTGTTAATGGTTTACTTTGCTGTGCAAAAAGTTTTTAGTTTGATGTAGTCCAATTTTTTTATCTTTTCTTTTGTTTCTCTTGCCTGAGGAGGTTTATCAGAAAAAAATATTGCTATGAGCAATGTCTGAGATTTTACTGTATATGTTTTCTTCTAGGATTTTTATGGTTTCAGGTCTAACATCTAAGTCTTTAATCCTTTTTAATTTATTCTTGTGTGTGGTGTAAGAAGGTGGTCTATTTCATTTTTTCTTCATGTGTCTGTCCAATTTCCCCAATGCCATTTATTGAACAAACTATCTTTTGTCCATTGTATGTGCTTGCTTCCTCTGTCAAATGTTAATTGACTATAAAAGTGTGGGTGTATTTCTAGACTCTCTATTCTGTTCCTTTGATCTATGTGTCTGTTTTTATGCTAGTAGCATGCTGTTTTGATTACTCTGGCTCCATAGTGTAGTTTTATATTAGGTAGCATGATTTCTTCAACTTTGTTCTTCTTTATCAAGATTGTTCTTGCTATTTGGGGCCTTTTGTGGTTCCATATAAATTTTTGAAATATTTGTTTTAGTTACATGACATACAGCACTGGTATCTACATAGGAATTACATTGACTTTCTAGATTGCTTTGGGTAGTGTGGACATTTGAATAATGTTAATTTTCCCTACCCATGAACAGGCATGTGCTTCCACTTATTGGTATCTTCTTCAATTTTTTCTTCAGTGTCATCATTTTTCAAGCACAGTTCGTTTACATCCTTGGTTAGGTTTATTCTTAGGTATTTTATTATTTTGAAGTAATTGTGAATGAGATTGTTTTCTTAAATTCCCTTCCTGGTAGTTCATCATTGGCATATAAAAATGCAACTGATTTCTGGATTTTAACTTTGTATCCTGCTACTTTACTGAATTCATTTATCAGTTCTAGTAGTTTCTTGGTGGGATATTTAGGGTCGTCTATATATAGTATCATGTCATCTGAGAATAATAAGCTTTACTTATTCCTTTCCAGTTTGGATGCCTTTTATTTCTTCTTCTTGACTGATTGCTATGGTTATGACCCTCAGTACTATATTGAATAAGAGAGGTGAAAGCAACACACCTGTCTTGTTCCCAGTCTTAAGGAGAACACTTGTAGTTTTTGCCCATTGAGTATGATGCTGGCAGTATGTTTGTCATACATGGCCTTTATTATGTTTAGGTATGTTCCCTCTCTTTCCACTTTGCTGAGAGTTTTTATCAGAAATGGGTGCTGGATTTTATCTAATTTTTTTGCATCTGATAAATATGCATTTATTAATGCATCTATAGATGCATCTATAATACATCTATTAATATGATCATGTGGTTTTCATGTTTCATTTTATTTGTGTAGTGTTCTTCTGTATCCTAAGGCATTTCAAGTACAATCACACTTAATTAGCAAGATGCTCATATTATGAGAAAAACCCATGCTTTTGAGACCAACTGAAAGATTGTATCTCATCTACTGCATTACAGGACTTAGGAAGTAGAGATGTGGGATTCAATGTACCTTACAAAGGATGAAATATTTGGACAACTCTTAATTAAGAAAGTTTTTATTTATTCATCCTTCAAGACTGCCTTCCTTTGACCCAATGGGTGTACCTTAAGCCTTGTTTACTTATTAATTTGTCAT
>PVJI01020884.1:0-28110 GCA_004026765.1 Micronycteris hirsuta | reverse complement strand
AAGAAGAGCAAAGCAGGAGGGATCACAATCCCTGATATCAAGATATATTACAAGGCCACTGTAATCAAAACAGCTTGGTACTGGCATAAAAACAGACAGATAGACCAATGGAACAGAATAGAGAGCCCAGAAATAAACCCGAGTCTCTATGAGCAATTAATCTTCGACAAAGGGGGCAGAAGCATAAAATGGAATAAAAGTAGCCTCTTCAACAAATGGTGTTGGGAAATCTGGACAGCCACATGCAAAAAAATGAAACTCGAGCACCAACTTACACCATACACAAAAATAAATTCAAGGTGGATAAAGTACTTAAATGTAAGTCGTGACACCATAAAAGTTCTAGAGGAAAACATCGGTAGGAAAATCTCAGACATTGCACGCAGCAACATCTTCAATGATATGTCCCCTAGAGCTAGGGACATAAAGGAAAGAATAAACAAATGAGACCTTATCAAAATAAAGAGCTTCTGTGGGGCTAAAGAAAATAGTATTAAAATAAAGAGATCCAACCATATGGGAGTACAGTTTTGCCAATGATACCTCAGACAAGGGTCTGATCTCCAAAATATATAAAGAACTCATACGACTCCACCCCAGGAAGACAAAAAACCCAATTAAAAAATCGGCAAAAGACATGAACAGACACTTCTCAAAAAAGGACATACAGAGGGCCCAGAGTCATATGAAAAGATGCTCAACATCATTAGCCATCAGAGAGATGCAAATTAAAACTACAATGAGGTACCACCTCACACCAGTCAGAATGGCCATCATCAGCAAAGCAACAGATAACTGTTGGAGGGGATGTGGAGAAAAGGGAACCCTACTGCACTGTTGGTGGGAATGCAGACTGGTGCAGCCTTTGTGGAAAACAGTATGGAACTTCCTCAAAAAAATGAAAATGGAACTGCCTTTCGACCCAGCAATCCACTACTGGGATTATACCCTAAGAATCCTGAAAAACCAATTCAAAAGAACCTATGCACTCCGATGTTCATAACAGCACAATTCACAATAGCCAAGTGCTGGAAACAACCTAGGTGCGCATCTACAAATGAATGGATCAAGAAACTATGGTACATCTACACAATGGAATTCTACGCAGCAGAAAGGAAGAAGGAGCTTCTACCCTTTGCAACAGCATGGATAGAACTGGAGAGCATTATGCTAAGTGAAGTAAGCCAGGCGGTGAGGGACAGATACCATATGATCTCACCTTTGACTGGATCATAATCAACAAAAGCAGAAAGCAAGCAGAACATAACCAGAGACATTGAAATTAAGAACAGTCTAACAATAGCCAGGGGGGAGGGGGGAGGGGACAAGTGGGAGAAGGGTTTTCAGGAATCACTGTAAAGGACACATGAACAGAACTAAGGGGGAGCAGGGAGGCTGGGGAGGGGGGTGGGGTTGCAGGAGGAGGGAGAAGGGGTAGGAAGAGGATGCAGACAACTGTAATTGAACAACAATAAAGTAATTATTTAAAAAAGAATAAAAAAAAGAGTAAGATATTTCATGTAAACAAATTTTTTAAAAAGCTCAGGTAGCAGTACTTATATTAGGAAAAATAGACTTTTTAACGACTTTATTTATTTATTTTTAATGAGGGGATAAGAGATAGAAAGAGAGGGAGAGAAACATCAATATGCTGTTGCCTCTCATATGCCCCCTACTAGGGACCTGGCCCACAACCCAGGCATGTGCCCTAGACTAGGAATCAAACCAGTTACCCTTTGGTTTGCAAGCCGGCACTCAATCCACTGAGCCACACCAGCAAGGGCTAGGCAAAATACACTTTAAATAAAAAGCTCTAATAAGAGGAAAAGAAGGACACAACATAATAAAAAAGTGATCAATTCAACAAGGTGATATAACCCTGGTAAACATTTATGCACTCAATATAGGAGCACCTAAATTTATAAAGCAATGTTTATAGACATAAAAGAGAGATAGACATTAATATAGTAATTAAGGGGACTTTAATAATAACTCTTTGACATCCATGGATAGATCTACAGACAGAAATCAACAAGGAAACAGTGACTCTGAATGACACAGTAGATCAGATGGATTAGTTTATATTTTTGCAGCATTTCACCCAAAGCAGGAGAATATACATTTTTTTCAAGTACACATGGAAAATTTTCCAGAATGGACCACATGTTAGACCAAAAAATAAGTCTCAACAAATATAAGAAGATTGAAATCTAATCAAGAATTTTCTCCAACCACAATGGTATGAAGCTAGAGATCAATTGTAAGAAGAAAACTTTAAAAACAAACACGTGGAGGCTAAATAACTTGCAACTAAGCAATGAAAATATTAACAATCAGATCAAGGATGAAATCCAAAGATACCTTGAGATAAATGATAATGGAAACACAAACCCCAAAATCTTTGGTACACAGTAAAAGCATTTCTAAGAGGGAAATACACAGGAATATAGGCTTACCTCAGAAACAAGAAAAATCTCAAATAAGCAATCTAACTTTCTACCTAAAAGAACTAAGGGGAAAAAGCCCAAGAAAGTAGAAGGAAGGAAATCATAAAGATTAGAGTGGAAATAAATGAAATCAAGTCTAAAAGAAAAAACAGAATAAAACCATCAATGAAACTAAAAGCTGGTTCTTTGAAAAGATAAAATTGATAACCCTTTAACTAGAGTCATGAAGTAAAAAGGAGAGGACCCAAATAAATAAAAATCATAAAATGAAAGAGGAGAAGTGACAACTGACACCACAGAAATATGGAGGATTATAAGAAAATAATATGAATAATTATAGCCAACAAATTGGACAATCTGGAAGAAATAGATAAATTCTTAAAAGCATACAATCTTCCAAAACTGAATCAAGAAGAAATGAAAATCTGAACAGACTGAGAAGTACTAACAAAATTGAATGAGTAGTCAGAAAACTTCCAACAAAGTCCTGGACCAGATGCCTTCACAGGTGAATTTTACCAAATATTCAACAAATATTTGAAAATATCCTTTTCAAGCTATTCCACAAAGTTCAAGAGAAGGGAAGGCTCCTAAGTCTATTTTACAAAGCCAGCATTACCCTGATTCCAAAAGCAGACAAGGACACTACACAAAAGGAAAATCATATGCTAATATCACTGATGAGCATAAAGGCGAAACCCTCAATAAGCCTGGCTGGTGTAGCTCAGTGGATTGAGCGTGGGCTGGGAACCAAGTGGTCCCGGTTGGATTCCCAGTTGGGGCACATGCCTGGGTTGCGGGCCGGGTCCCCAGTGGGGTCCATGTGAGAGGCAACCACACATTGCTGTTTCTCTCCCTCTCTTTCTCCTTCCCCTCTCTCTAAAAATAAATAAATAAAATGTTTAAAAAAACCCTCAATAAATATTAGCAAACCAAATTTATCAATGCAGTAAAAAGATCATACACCATCAAGTGAGATTTATTCCTGGGATACAAGGTTGGTTCAATATCCACAATCAATTAACATGATACACCACATAAGCAAAATTAAGAATAAAAATCATATGATAATTTCAACAGATGAAGAAAAATCATTTGAAAAATCCAGTATATCTTTATGATAAAAACTTTCAACAAAGTAGGAATAAAGGCAATATACCATGACATAATAAAGGCCACATAGGACAAACCCACAGCTAATGTCTTATTTAATGGGGAAAAGCTAAAAGCATTTTCCTTAAATCAGGAACAAGATAAGGATGTCTGCTTTCACAACTCTTATTCAACACACTACTGAAAGTCCTAGCCACAACAATCAGACAAGAAAAGGAAATAAAAGGCATCTAAATTGGAAACGAGGAAGCAAAACTTTCATTATTCAGACATGACATGCTATTATAAGTAGAAAAACCTAAAGACTTGACTAAAAACTACTAGATATAATAAATGAATTCAGCAAAGCAGTAAGATAATAAAGGTTATATTCAGGTCTGTGACATTTTTATACACCAACAATAAACTATCAGAAAGAGAAACTAAGAAAACAATCCCATGGACTTCTAGTAAACGTCAGTCAAGATGGAGGTATAGGTAAACGTGTCTCATCTTGTCATACATCTACAGCAAAAATTACAACTAAACTACAAAACAAATATCACTTATAATTGTCAGAAAATTGAGCTGTATGGAAGCCCGATACCCAAGGGTTTGAAGAAGTCATGTTAATCCAGACTGGTAAAACAGGTGGTAATGTAGAGATGGGCATAAATCTCAAAGATGCATGGACATGCAGGACAGGCAGCCCTACATCCACAAGTGGTAGATAAAAATCGGGAGGGAATACCTCAGGAGTGAAAGATCCCAGTCCCAGACCAGACCACCCAGCCCAGGGTTCCAGCACCAGGAAGATAAGTGCCTATAACTTCTGGCTGTAAAAACCAGTGGGAGTTGGGATAGTGGAAGAATCTGCATGATTCCTAAGAGACTTCCCTTAAAGGACCTACAATGACTTAGGGCTCAACCAGACCTACTTCCTCTAGGATTCAGCACGAAGGCAACAGCTGGAAGGGCACCTGTGACACATGGGAAGAAAGTGAATTGACTGGCATAAGGGAAAGTGCTGAGAGACAGCTACTTCCCATCCAGAAATCCAGAGGCCGGGCAGCAGCATTTCTCCCTCTCCAAGCCCTCCCCTACACAGAGCCACAGAGCAGTGACATGGGTTGCCCCACCCCAGTGATTACCTAAGGCTCTGCCCATTCAATTTACAAGTGCACTTTTCTACAATAGGCCATGCTGCTAAGACAGGGAATCAATGAAGCTCTACCTCATATACAGAAACAAACACTGGGAGACTTCCAGAATGAGGAGACAAAGATATATGGGCCAAGTGAAAGAACAGAATACAACTCCAGAAAAAGAATTAAGCAAAATGAGGATAAGCAACATATCAGATGCAGAGTTCAAAACACTGGTTATCAGGATGCTCCAGGAACTCATCGCATTCATATGTGTGGAATCTAATGAACAAAATAAACTGATGAATGAAATAGAAACAGAGGCATGGATACACATAACAGTCTAACAGCTGTCAGAGGGAAAGAGGAAGAAAAACTGCATAAAAGAAGGTGAGGGATGAAGCAAAAGAAAACACATACGAGGTCTGTCTGGGAAAAGTCCAGCCACTGTCAATATAAAGAGAACAATTTGTGTGACATCAATGTAACCTGGCAGCCAAGGAGAGTGCATTGGAATGTGCATGTATGAACTATGACGACTTCACTATATTAGTCGGGGGGGGGGGCGGTAAACACCATTGAGTGAGCATGTGTACTGTATGACCGTCATATTCAAAATGACTGAGCAAGTAGAGAAATGAATCTGCATCAAATTTTGCATTAAGTTTGAACATCCCTCCATGGAAACTATTTGGTTGATTCAGAAGGCCACAGCTATGGGCAGCTGGTGATTGGCAGCTTCATCACAGCAATGAACCCACTCATGCATCACATGTTATGCAGAGATTTTGGCAAAACATCAAATCACCCAGGTGACTCAGTCTGCTACAGCTCAGATTTAGTGCCCTGTGACTTCTAGCTTTTCCCAAAACTAAAATTGTCTTTGAAAGGGAAGAGATTTCAGACTGTCAATGAGATTCAGGAAAAATATGATGGAACAACTGATGGCAATTAGGAGAACTGTGTGAGGTCCTAAGGTGCCCACTTTGAAGGATACTAAGGCATCATTGTCTTATGTACAATATTTCTTATATCTTCTATCTTCTTCAATAAATGTTTCTATTTTTCATATTACATGGCTGGATACCTTCTAGACAGACCATATATATATATATATATATATATATATATATATATATATATATGCCTTGCTATTGTCGTTTTATTGTTGCTATATTTAAACACTGGAAAAAGATGGGGATTTATTAATATAATGTAGACTAAAAGAAGTTTTCAAAAAAGAAAAATCGCTCAAATATTGGGGAAGAGGTTTCCTGGTGAATTCCTGAGCATGTTCTTTTTTTCACCCACTGAGCTTCTTCACAATTTAAGGAGGTACACCTGCTATTCTGATAGCTCCAAGGGCCCCCCCCTCCACTGGCTTCCCTTGAGGACAGGCAAGAAGAACCCCTGTCTCCATGTCCTGTTCCAAGCAGTTTGGATTGCTTTGCCCTTCTCCTGCCATCTCCACTTCCCGCTAACACAGACAGTAAAAATATCGAGAGTAGCACTACAAACCCAAGTGTTATTGTCAACTGATCTTAAGACCAGTTTCTCCAGGTAAACGTAGAATAATACAGAGCTTCTAAAGAATGAACAGGGAAACTCCTAAAACTATAGAAAGTGTGACTTGGAAATTGGCATGAACTTTTCTTGTCAGCTACCTGTTGTCTGAATGGTATTTATTAAAAATAAAAATGTTGTTTCCTCAGACCTAGCATGCCATAGGGATAGTAAATAAGGCAATATCTTTCCTGCCTTACTGAAGCATGCCAGGAAGTTAGAGAAAATAAAGAATATAGAGGTTCATCAACCCTTGCATAATTTGAAAACACATACTTAAGGCAAAATTTTCCATAATAAAAGGTGAGATTCCCTTTATTTTCCAAGTATGACTTTATCAGTATTTTAATACCATATTGTTTAATTATAAGAACTCAAATTTGCTTTAAAAGGTTAACAAACTCTACATATAAGTATGAGTTGTGACTATTCTGTGCTCTCAGGCATGGAGCCCAGTATAGCTAGAACAGGGGGTGATAAACTAAGGACTAAGGACAAAGCTATGCCCACTTCTAACATTACCTATGCCCCTTTTCCAATACAAAGGCAAAGCAAAGTAGTTGCTACAGTGACTTCGTGGCTCACAAAGCCTAAAATATTTCCTGTCTCTCTGGCCTTTTTTGGAAAAAGTTTGCCAACGCTTGGCAGGTGATCTGGTTTGCCACCCAAAGCTGCCATTTACTTTACGACTCTGTACAACTGCTCTAGGCTTCAGTTTCCTCATCTGTGAAATGGGGCTGATTACAGCAGTCAGTACCTATGGTACCAAAGTGTGGTTATAAGATTAACATGAATCTGTGTCCATCGTAGGCAGAGTACATAACGCATAAAATGAATAGAATAAATATTAGTTGTTGATATTCTTGTTGTTATGTCTGGGATCTACCATAGCACCTAATATAAAACCAGCATGCAGGGTCTCTTGGAAAATTCAGAAATAAGATGGCACGGCATACAGTTAAAAGGTAAAATAAACACAGAGTAGATCAGGGCAAAGAAAGGGCAGATCTCTTGAACATTCAAAATGGCTCACAGCCAGTGAGGCTTAAGTGGATCAACATATTTAAAGGAAGAATGTGTCAATCAGGGAGTCAAGGGTTTAGCTGGGTGTTGATCTAAAATCCAAGTCAAGGAAAAAATGAACATTTGGACATCCAGAATTGACACTGCCTATCCTTGCCTTGCCCCTTAAGGAGAGAGCCTCCCGAGGACTGAGATTTTTCTTGTGCCAGAGTAAAGCTATTCCCAGCATGGAGTTTGATGCATTGTGTTTTCTTAGTCTAACACCATTAAGTATTTTAATATTTTCTCACCAAGCAAGCTTCCAATTCTAATTTGGCTTCCCAACTGGTTATACCAGAAACTGATCTCTTTTATAATATTTTTACCCCGAGTACTAGAGACCATGGATGGGGTTTGAGGACCCATGAGTTCATGTTCAAACTTTAAATCATATTCATACTAGTCTGAGTTTATACATTGTTTCTGGAGAGAGGATCCATAGCTGTGTTCTGGATCTCAAAAGCTGTCATGACTCCAAAATGACTGAGTACCCACCGGCCCCTTAAAATGTGGGTCCCATGTGAATTATGTCTCATGATAAACTGAGAATTGCTTTGGAGGTTTTGTTCATTACAACCACATATGGTGCCCCTGCTGGACAAATATGACTGCTTCCCAGGAGCAGAGAGAGTGAAAAAGAGAGGGAGACCTATGCAGTAGCCTTAGACCTTGATGAATTCTCTAAGATTTTTCCAGGACTCTACTGTCTTGTCTGATGGCAAGCAGACCTCTCCTTGTCACTGCTAGCTAAAAGTACACCTTTCCTATTTGAATGTCTTTTAGTGAGCCCTTCATTAAAAGTTGTTCACTTCGTTGACAGTCTAAGGTGCATTTAGTAATTTGGACTTGACCTTAAATTTCTTTATGAGCATATCTAATTTTAAATTTGAACCTAAAGAAGTACAATTTAAAAAAAAAGCCAGGATTCTCTGTAAGAGCTTTCACAGGAAAGAGACTTTCATTTATCTCAAGGAATAATAAACCACAGATAGTAAGGTATGGCTAATGAAGCGAAAGTTTACAGGTTCAGCTCTGAGTGTGTCCACATTCAGTAAGGTCGGCCAGAACCTCAGTGACAGCTTGTTTATGAATGCACATGAATTCTGCAGAGCATACACCAAGGAGGCTGAACAGCTGTGGCCTGTCCCATATTAGACCACTGTTTTTCTGGATTCAGATAAATATCATTACAATGTATGAGGTCACTGAGATGCATTTCATACGAGGTCTCTATCTCATGGGATCAGTGGTAGAAGAAGGCCCCTGGGTGCTCTCTGTACAGTATATCAGACAAAGTTGCAGGAAAATAGCACAGAGTTTTCCCAAGTTAATATTCCAGTATCCAAAGAGAATCAGCTCAAGTTTGTGAGGTGACTCTTCCATTTTTGCCTTGAAATTTTTGGGTAAGTTCTCTCAGGGCTCGGCTCTTGCCCAAAGGAAGTCAGCCTTGGGCTTCCCATCCCACCCAGCCCACACTGACATTCCAGAAGCCAGAGCCTAATCTATTTTAGACAGGTGGAGCAGTTTTTATCTGTGTAGTGGGGTTGCACAGAATAGCTGCAGGACGCTCAGCATTCTGTGTGCATCCTCTGCAGCACACTGATTCTAAGATACTGGAGTAGGAGATGACTCAGGTTCAAATGTCAGCTCTGCCAATTCCTAGATGGGCCCTTGGGTAAGTCACCTTTTCTTTCTTAGTACAATGGGGTTATGTCTCACATGGATGTGTGGCTTCATGACATGCAAGGTATTATACTTGGCACTCAGTATCCGTATCTCATATTATAATCAATCACCATTGTTAAGGTTACCTCATTGCAGTTCAACAACTCACTTTCCCTCCAACTTTACTACAGCAGATTATGGGAATGGGTACTTTGACAAATAGTTTTTAAATTACTACTTATAATCTTGCTCTAGCAAGCAGAGGAAGACAATACTGAAACATGAACCTTCCAACACTCACATCAGTACTATAAAATCTGGCCTCAAAAAGGAGCCTTAGAGGTTTCCAGAGGCAAGAAGGACCCCTGCTAGACTCTGGGATCCATGTCTTGGTTTTGCATCCATGCTGTGTTTGGAATGGGTCATGTGTAGAAGAGATATGGCCAAGTGCAGCTGACAATGGCCTCTTCTTGAAGAGTTAAAATAAGTCAAACTGAACAGTATGAGGTCTTGGGATTTGTAAGTTAAAAATGCATTTGCTTTAAACTGTATCATTTATATATGAATTTCAGGTAATTTTCCACTGGTCAAGATCTGTCACCTGGAATCTTCGAAGCCAACAATAAAAGAATACTCACCAGATAATCAGATGCTCCGCTGTGTCATTTCTTTTAGTCCTTGTAACAGTGTGAAAGGCGTCCTCTTATTACCCTCATTTTGTCTGAGGAGCCTGAAGCTCAAAGACATGAAGTACCTTGATGAAAGTCAAACAGCTACAAAGTGTGATAATATTTGATAGGCACTTAGAACAATTTTGCATATGGTCACTCCTTATTAATATTACCTGCTGCTGCTGCTGTTATCATTATTCTATTATTATTAGGGGTAAAGACCTGTTTGCACTCAGACCAGCTCCAGAATTTGTGCTCCCAATCTCTATACAGATAACTGCCTCCAAAAAAAGTTTCAGTTCTAAGACATTGCTAAACTTTGTCACCCTAATCAAGAGATAGCTGAGGAATTAAACAGTTAAGACCTAGGTGCCCCACTGACTCACTACAGAAAAGAAGGCAATTAAGGTAAGTTTCTGTGCCTGAAGCTGCCTGGCTGAGAGTGAGGCAGAGTAGCCCAGCTCTGATGGGGGGAAGGGAGGGGGCAGGGAATGAGTCCCTGCACTATGGGAGGGCTGACCCCTGTTGCTGCAACAGGGCAGCTGCCATTCGTGTCTCAATATGAGAAAGTGTCTTGGGACCTGCTTCCAACACTGATTTCTGCACTCAGATTGGCATCCACATTTGGATCCACCAAGGATTGGGCTATGGTCAGAGAAAGCTCCCTGGCAGTCATTGCCCCAGCTCCTGGAAGAATGCCAGGAGCATTGCTGTGGAGAAGGGGGATGGGAGGTTGGAGATTTATCTCTGCATGCAAACACATGCAGCCTCTCTCCCTGCTGAAATGCCTGCTATTGAGTCTTCATGGTCCCTTTAGAGTGGAGTGCGAAAAACACTTCCTGTACTTTATTTCCTAGTATCAAGTACAAAAGGCCTGCTATGAACACATGTCTAGTTGACTCTCATTTGAAGGACTTTTCTGACTGATAGTTAAAAGGCAAGAGGTAATTTTTATCACAAATCTTACCACAAAGCACAGATCCAAGAATACTGCTAAACACTAGCAAAGCATTGACCACATTGGCTTTTATATGTAGCCAAAATTTCAGTCAGCCCCAAGAATAATCAGAGACAGAAAGCTAAATTCCGGTTACAATTTATGATCCACAAAGGCTCACTTTTACTGTGCTCTATCAGGTGGTGTTTTTTACTTTCAAAAATACAAAAATGGTCTCTAATTAGCATAATCAGAGAAACAATATATAGGGAAGAAAATCATTCGAATACCCTCAATTAAAAGTAAAGGAGTACTTGACTATTAGTGGCTTAAACAAATGAGAACTTGATTGTTCTTAAACAGTAAGAAGTCTGATAGCCTTTGAAGTTGATTCAAAAACTGAGTACCTATGGTTCTCTTCACTTTCTCCTCATGGTCACCAAATGGCTGCCAGCACACCAAACTGCATCTACTTTAAAGGCAGGAGGAAGGAAAAGAGGAAGGGCAAGTACCAGCTGCTCCTGTACCTTTTATTAGGAAAATAGATTTAAGTATTTAAGTCTCACTGGCCAAAACTCTATCACTGGATCCCTAATCCTTATCTATAAGAGAGACTGGAAAATTGAGCATTTCTCACTATCTATAGGGAAGCAAGCAAGAGATAGGAGATTGGAAATAGGTAGCATGTTAGCCCAGTAATTCTCAACCTTACAGATATGAACATTTGGGATCATTTAATTCTTTGTTTTAGAGGCTGTCCTGTACATTACAGATTGTTTAGTAGCATCTCTCCCCTAGTTAAAACCACAACAAAATGTGTTCAGGTTTTGCCAAAACTCTCCTGGAGAGTAAGAACCACTAAGATTAGTCCACCCACAGCATCTGCCACAGATGACAGGGAAACTCCTCGAATCAAGACAAAGTGAAAGAGCCAGATCAGTTCTTATGTTCTAGAGACCAGGACCTAGAGACAACCTCTACCGGTTACCTTGGAATGAATCAGCTCTAATTATTTTTAAATCTGCTGTGACTCAAGACATAAATCCCAAAACAAAAGAAAAATATTGGACCAGACTCACAAGCCTGTTATTGGTGAGGGAAAGAGAGGGTATCTTGACTGACTCTCCCACCAAGCCTGTGGCCAATGAAGAAAGAACAGATCCCAATAGCTCTTACTCAAGGCAACTGGACATAGAGGGGTGTGGTGGAAATGAACACTTGTCAGAATATGTATACATACAATATGGAGAGATGGCTTTGCACAACTGATCCTATTTCTGCATGGCAGCGAAGTCCCTCGTCTTAGTTTGAAAAAAGACCATTCTGAAGACTACTTTTGTTCCAGTACAGCGTGGCTGTATGAACTTAGGAAAATCCCATTACCTCTTTCAGCATCTCTGTATTTATATATAAAGTAAAGGTTT
This sequence comes from Micronycteris hirsuta, assembly GCA_004026765.1. NCBI lineage: Eukaryota > Metazoa > Chordata > Mammalia > Chiroptera > Phyllostomidae > Micronycteris > Micronycteris hirsuta. Next base: position 16,104 of record PVJI01020884.1, on the reverse strand, counting down.
GAGGCAGAGGATCTCAAGGATCCCTTCCAGCGCGAACACTCAGCATCTTGGCTTCCAGAAAGTGGCTCCAGTTTCCTCCTTCCTCTCGTCTGCATTCCCCAGGTTGTCTCATCTCCCAAAGACAAGCCTTCATTGCCTTGATCTGGGCTGTCTTGACAGTGAGAAGCAGAAGGAGGGTTATAGGCTTGAGCAAAAGCTTGACATAGGATGCATATATGTAGCTTGAAAATTTTGGGGGGGTCTCATTTGGGACTTACTGAATGTATCAAACTCCCAAAACAAATCCCAGCTCAGCTCAGTGGCCTCTGAGCCTCTTGCAGGAATCTGACTAGAGAAAGTGACCTTCCTGTGTACAATTGGCACCTGCCAGAAAATTCTTGAAAGTTGGTGACAGATTCTATTATGGAAAAGCACACAGTGGCCCCGTACTGTGGTTTTGACATTACTTTATCAATGTATTTAGTACACTGGTAAAGAGGAAAGGAATTGGAGCAAGGTGTGGAGGGAAATGGGGATTAAAAATGTAAATATGTGATTACTTTTTAATGACCTTATTACTTGACATCAAATGTTTGTATTGACAAATAAGTACGCAAATGTTTATATCAACACTCACTTGATTAAAATAGTAAATGGTTGAAGTTAATATTAGTGCAGCATTGAAATCTTGAGTAGTTTTGATTGCATAGCAATAAGCTACTGATGAGTATCATTATGTACCAATCATACAAAAATGAGCCACCGAAGGCCATATTTCCAAAATTGGGTTGAGCAAGTTTATCCACAAAAACAGAGAGAGATACAAACCAACTGCCAAAGACTTTCCTTGTATTCAAATCTAAGCATAGTTTGAAGGTAGAAATCAGGAAACTACATGTGCAGAAATGCAATTGTACATGTAATTATGTAATGCATGCCCCCAAAGGAAGTATGTACAGGTGTTTTAGACTCTGGAGACTCCCCTACCCCTTGTGTACCACCTCACCTCCATTTTATTGATTTTTTTCCAAATTATGATTTTTTTAGCTTAAAGACAAGTTATCTCTAAAAGGCCAGAATCTTTATGAATCAGCAGGCCTGAGTATGTGATCTTTCTATTAAGTGGTGAGCAATTGAGTCTAATATTCCTGAAAGAAACCACATGTGGGCTAAGCTTTTTGGTTCTTCTGCTTCTCAGGTTCTATATTTGCTGAACCCTTTATTAAGAAAATGTTTATGAGAAGATACAATCAATGAGAAAAGTGAGTTGAAAGATGCAAGAAGTCTCAGATGGTCACAGAGCTAGTTGTCAGTTGGAGAATTTTCATAGAAACTGCAACTGAGATTTTCTTCAGCTGAGAAAGTTGGCTCTTTAGATTCCATTGTCACATGTTTTAAATTCTCAGTCAATTGTAGGAAGGTTAGAAGTCCTTGATATATTGGTAAAGTGCTGGGTTTTCCCAGAAAAATGAATCATAAATAGGCATTTATTTCTTAAAAATGGACATCCGACCAGGCAGTGTTCAGGCAGTGATCAGGTGTTTATTGAGTACATGCTATGAAGAAGCTACTCATGGAAATATCTGAAATGAGCACTGCTTCTCAAGTGCGTCCATTTTGGTTGGCAAACAATAGACATTTCTATATAGCAAACGCCAAATTGGGTAGAAGAAGCCAACGGTCTGCCTGATCAGAAAGAGGAAAGTGGAGAAGGCCACTGTAACAGGAGTCTGCCTGAACAAGAAGATGAGCTCAACCTTAGACTTTGACTAGCAGATAGGATGGTAATGGGCAGGGAGGAGATGGCGCATTTTTTTACTGCAGAGCAGAGTCCAAGGCTGAAGTGGGGAGACCTTTCCCTAAGAGTAGGAAGGGCCAGCAGTCAGGAGAGCCACAGAGAATAAAGGGAGAGAGGAATCACATTACAGACCTCCTGACATCGCAGCCACGGTTACTATGGATAAGAGTGCAGCCATTGGGAGCTGTCTTGTAATGTTTTAGTTTTAAAACCATCTTAACCTTAGAACGAAATTGCAAGAACTTTACAAGGATTAAGTTGCTGGCATGCCTGGCCCTACCACTTTAGAAAGTATTTCCTACAAATAAAAACATTCTTCTACATAATCACCATACAATATCAAAATGAGGAAATGACACTGTTGCATTGCCACCATCTACTTAATCTTTAGACCCCATTCAAGTTGTGCCAATTGATGCAATAACATCTTTTATAGCAAAATGATCCAGTTCAGAATCATATATTACATGTATTATTTTATCTCATTTGCTTTCCTCAGTCTGTACCTGTTTCCTTCATTTTCATGATTGGATTCTCTTGAAGATTACAGGCCAGTACTTTTGTAGAATGTCCCTCAACTAGAGTGTGTCTAACACCACTCTTGATTAGATTCAGGTAATTCAACCTCAGCAAAGACATCAGAGTAATGCTGTGTTCTTCTTATGATATCTTATCCAGAGGAGTGGAATGTCATTTGTCCCATTCCTAGTGATGTTAACCTGATCGGTGATTGAGAGACGATCTGCCAGGTTTCTCGACTATAATGTTACCCTATTTCCCTTCATGGGGGGTCTTTGAGTAGAGGAATAAAGAATTCAAAGTAGTTATTAGGGAAATTGGACACATTTTTGCCTCAGGCAGATGAATTAGAGAAAAGACGTGGGCTGGGCTGGATAGCCAACAGCAGGCCCTTGTAGCATTTGAGCTCCTGCAGCCCTTTGGTCAAGAGAGAATGCATTGTTCTGTTTGTCTGACTTTGAATTCCTGCCCACACATCTTGCCAACACTTCTTACTGGACCTCCTCAGTTTCTCAACAACAAACCAACTGGTCAAGATGTCAGTGAAAATACAAAGCATGGAAAATTTCAGAACATGGGGTCTGGTTTACCAACTATCTTTGCGTCTTTTCTAGAAAATGTGGACTCCAATATAGGGAGTGAAAACCAGGCTTTGGAGCCAGAGTATCATGTGATGGGAGGTCCCCATTTACTGAACTAGCAGGATTTTGTTTTTCTTGCAGGGAATGTAACCTGGGGGCAAGATCTGAATTGCTTGGTGTATTTGACACAAATATTAGAGGATGTTTATGAGAAAGCAAGAGACAGTAGGCAGGAGAAGAGCATGTTGTCTAAGTAAACTGATATCCGGTGGAGAATCTGAGGAGCTCAGTGTAAATCCTTTTGCTTTGGTTTCCCACTAAACTGTTGTCTCCCCAGGGTCAACGCATATGCATGTTTATATTGAAGTGAGTGAGACATGGTGGTTTCAAATGTAGGCTCCAGCACAGGCTGTCTTTGAGCAAGTTAAGTAATTTCGCTGAGCCTGTTTCCCATGTAAAACAGGGAAACTAATACATATCCCACATGAACTTATAGATAATAGGTGAAATAATGCATTAAAATGACAATGCAAAATCTGGGCATAAGATTGGTAGTTAACATTTTAGGTATAGTTTATTGTGTATTCCTAGACATTTAGGCTAGTATTCTGCAAGTAAAAAGCTTCAAGTGATACCCACACCACAGAATTTTGCATGGTATTAAAAACAAATAAGCTTGGTGATTGTAAATAATGCTGCAATGAACATAGGGTGCTTATGTTCTTTCAAATTAGTGTTTTGGGTTCCTTCAGATAAGCAGCCCAACTGTCCATCAGTAGATGAGGGGATAAAACAACTATGGGACATTTACACAATGGAATACTACATGGCCATAAAAAAGAATAAAATTTTACCCTTTGCAACAATATGGGTGGACCTGGAGACCATTATGCTAAATGAAATAAGCCAGTCAGAGAAAGACAAATACTATATGATTTCACTCATATGTGGAATCTAATGAACAAAATGAACTAACAAGGAAAATGGGAATAGACTCATAGATGGAGAACACGATGACAGCTAGTGGAGTGGGGGAGGTTAAGGGGGGAAGGACTGAGCAAAAAAGAAAAAGGACTCGTGGACATGGACAACATTGTGGTGATTGTGAGGGAAGAGGGGTGTAAGGGGACTAAAAAATAATATAAAAATACAATAGAGATTAAATTAAAAAATAAAATATATAAAGAATTTTAAAAGCTATTAAGACAACAAAAGTCACGACAGAAACTTAAATGCATGTTGATAAGTGAAAGAGGCCAGTCTGAAAAAGCTACACACCCTATAATTTCAACCAGATGATACTCTGCAGAAAGGCCAAACTACAGAGATAGTAAAAGATCTGCAGTCAGTGATTACAGAAAGGGATCAATAGGTGGAACACAGAGGGAGGTACTGTAATGGCATATTTGCGTCATTATACATTTATGGAAACCTACAGAATGCACAGCAAAGTGTGAAACATAATGTAAACTATGAACTTCAGTTAATAGTAATGTATCAGTATTTGTTCATCAATTGTAACAAATGTACCACATCAGAGAAAGGTGAGAAACTGGACTGGGAGGTGGGTGAGTGGGAACGGAGACAGTATATGAGAGCTCTCTCCATTTCTGCTCCACTTTTTGTAAACCTAACACTGCTCTAACAACTAAAGTCTATGCACATTTTAACATTCTAAAGTGCTGAATGAGTGAATCAATAGATCTTCCATGTTTTTCAGTGAACACATGACAATATTTTTATCTTCCCTCAATACCACCGAATTTCAAAAGCCCTATGAGACATCTCTGTCTCATATGGGATCATTCAAATCTCAGGCTGGTCCCTATCCCATCCTTATTTACCCTTACTCAGGACCAATATGAACCAATTCTCAGCCTTTGTGAGAAAAATAACCTGTTCCAGATATTGCTGACCCATGGGAATATGCAGAGCCATGTCAAGGGTTCAGCTCCCTCTTGCCTCATTGGTGAGGACCTCCGTTAGAGGTAGACACAAACCTTAGCAGTGGCTCTGTCACCTTCATTCTTCTTGGATTATGCTTTCACTGGAGAAGCACAGTTACCCATAATGCCCTCAACTGGCCCACAGAGCTTTTCCTCCCAATGCCCTGGGCACATTCAGGGAACATCCCGCCCTTCCTGTGTTTATGATTATTGACTAGGGGAAGTGAAATATTCTACTAGTGGCCAGGAATGAAATTTCTTTTAGCAGTCCTATCAATCTAACTAGAAGGTATCAGGTGCTCCCAGGCTAATCTTCTCATTGACCTCTGTGTCCCTAGAAGCACTCTTGAGTAGATCAGGTACCCTTCAGAGCTATAGCACTCCCACTGCCTTGAGGTAGAACCTCTGTTATCAACAGGACAGAGAAGGGCAAAGACGGGGCAAGGGGATCTGATGGCTCAAACTGTTGTGTCCAAAAAGGAGTGGCAAGCCCTGTCCACTAATCACCAAGACAAATCGAAGAACCACATTACATGGTAAATAAAACACAGGATTTGGGAGCAAAAACATACCATTTTAAGTCTTGCCCTTGCCTTTACCAGCTATAGGACTATGTTTCCAACAGCCTAACTCCTTGAGCCTCAACATATTCAACTAAAATGGGAAATAATTGTCTTAGTGGTGGTTATTATTTTACATAAGATAGTTACAGCTAAAATTTACTGAGAGCTTACTCTGTGAAAGGCACTGGGCATTGTGTTTTATATGCATTATTTTATTTACTGCTTATAACACCTCAAGGTAAGGAGTGTGCATGGTAGAAAACAGATACATTAAAAAAAGACCTCATCAAATATGTTGCATCAGAAATAACAATTTCTGACCTATAAAAACGGCCATTTCACATGATGCAGCCTGAAATTAAAGGGGCCAAAAGGTTTCCAAACTAGAGATTTAGGTCTGTAGGAAGCAGGTTAAAGTAGGATCCAAACCAGTAACTGGACAGCCACTCAGGGTGACAGCCAGAAAAACAGGACAAGCCTATATGTCAAAGTTCCTGAAATCATAGCACTGAACAATAAACTGAGACAGAAGCTCTGGTGCCCTGCAAAAAGGAACTAACCAGACAGATCAGAAAAGCTCTTGATCAGTGATTGTTAAACTTAAGCTCATATCTGAGCTACATAAAAGACTTGGAACACAGCTAGCTGGGCCCACCCCCAGAGTCTCTGACTCAGTAGGACCTGAGTGAGTCCTGAGAATGTGCGTCTCTGACACACTCTCAGGTGAGGTAGATGCTACTCGTCTGGGAAGCTCACTTTGAGCCACATCATAGGCCAAAGATTGCAAACCAGGACCCTAAAAACCAAATTCAATTTCCAGTCTGGTTTTACTTTTTTGACACAGGTTTAAATTTTTTTAATTATTTTTCTATACTTAGAAATCAGGAGATTTCACATAAAAATCCAGATTTCCACCTGTAGAAACTGAGAGAATCTAGAAACCTACACTTGCACACCACACTCAGTGGCTGGAGTGGGCTATGTTGTCCCTGTTAGATGGGATCTGTTCCATCAGGCTCTTGGAGTGGACACATTGCTTGTATCCCCAAGCCTACCATTTGCAAGGACACTTGTCGATGCAGAGTTAACAACTGTATTTTAATTCACTGCTCTTTACTTTCATTTAGGCTTTAAATTATTTTATTAGCCAGATTTTAGTACCAGAACCTAGGCCAGAGGAGGAAATGCCAGTTGGGCCAGAAGGTTTTATTTAAATTGGTATTAATCTGCAGACCCATGTGGAGAACCTATTACATGCCTGTGTTCTTCCACAAATGTCCCATTTCTACCACAGGAAAACAAACTGAATAATTGGCCTGGAAATCCAGTTAATTATATTTTTTAAAACCTCTTAAAAGCCTGAATCATTGAGTGATGTCACAATTGTTAATGTATTGAAGTTCATGTATAAAATAAAAATAATAGCTGCAGAAAGTCAGGGAGAAATATTGAGGAGCATTTAGCAAGACGCTGATAGACAGACTCCTATCCCCCACTCAGCACAAACACGTTGATTTTTGTCCAGGACCCTGCTCTGGAAGTGATGACATCAGAGTTGACTGGGAATAAAACGGGCTTCAAATTCAGGAGACCCGCAGCACCACTGTGACAAAGCCTGTCCAGGGTCTAAGTCTTCTGTGTGGGATTTTGTTCTCACTTGATTTATTTTCCAGTGTTCTTGGTTAGTAACCCTGTTGTAGAAAATTAGTGAGTTCCTGTAGGACTTTGTATAAGGTTTACACAAGCTGAATGTGAGTCTCGATGTTTACTTCAGCGCATAGGTACTTCTTCCTGTTTTACTGAGATCTACATTTCAAGATCTGAACAGTATAAGTATTTTAAGAAAGGTAGAGTGTAGAATGCATGAGAGTCAAGAGATGGCCACATGGGAATCCTCACTGCTCCGATTGTGATCTGAGGACCAGGAGCATCTGCATTTCCTTGGGAGTCTCTTGTGAATGAGGAATCACAAGCCCAGGCAGCCAAATTGGAACTGTAGGATAACAAGATTCCTGAGATTTATTTGTGAAATCAATCTTGGGGAAACACTGCTTTAAACTAGGTATTAGATGTAGAAAACTTGACATCTCCGAAGAAACTGGGACCATTGATACTCTTGGTTAAAGAAAAGAAAAAAGAAGAGAAAAGAAAAAAGCAGAAACATTCTGAAAACGTGGCCTGCATATAATTTTCAAGTTGGAGGATCCCTTGCAAAATAATATCAAAATATTTCATGAATCCACACATGATATAGCTATATACTAGTGTTCATCTATTTTTTAAACACTGATGAATAACACTTTTAAATAAATTTATACATTATTAATCAGATCATCGATGCAATTTGGAAAATATTCATGTTTATATGTATCAGAGAATATTTTTTGAGTTCTAGTAGCGATTCTTGCACACGTATGCATTATGTCAGTCCTTATAACTTCATAACACACAGAGCAGGAAATACTGGTCTAGAGAAAAAATGATCAATCAATTGTTGTAATAGGATTTCTTTCTTTCTGGAGCAAGAGATCTAGCACAATTGAAAATGACAGACCTCAAAAAGTTTTAAACAATGGACCATGTTCAACTTTCCAAACCTAATTAATACCCTATAGCAGTTATTCTCAAACTTTAGTGGGAATCACTTGGACACCTGTTAATACAGAGGCCCAGGCTTTCACCTATTTCAATGAGTGTGGGCCTCCGCATTCCTCATTTGCCTTCATGTGTTTCCAACTCACATCCAGGTTTGAGAACCACTGCTCTGGACGCATTTCAGGTCAGATACTTCTGAGAGCTGTCCTGGGCACTGCAGGGTGTTTTAGCAGCATTCTTGGACTCAGCCCACTACATGCCAATAGCAACTTCTCTAGCTGTGGCAACCAACATGTCTCCAGACATTGCCTGTGTCCCCTGGGGGAAAACAATCACTTCCATTTGAGAACTACTGGACTACAGGAAGAAATACCAATTGTATATTGGGTTCCTGGAGTGACGCTGAGTTTGGCTGAGATCTACATAGGACCACCAGAACCAGAGGGCTGAATGATGGCTTTATTCATTCTTACCAGTCGTCCTGGTCCTGCCTGATTGTTGGTAGCTAAGGTTATGGGTCCCAAACTATGAAAAAATTCTAGTCTACTCTGAACTTGACACATTGAGACTAACTCAGCTAAATGATTCAAACATTACTTTGTGGTTTGAGTTCAATTTAGAGATAATATGTAAGGCTCACCCAGGCATTTGTCTTATGCCAGAGCTGAGTCACATTTGTCACACAAAGACCAGACCACTAAATATCCCTTAAAAAAAAAAAAGCTTTCTCTAAAGCCAATATTCAACCTATGTTTGAAAATTGTATTTTATATAGATGAGAAACATAGATTTTCATTTTGTTTTGAATTAGTACTGCAAACAGCTGGCTCTCTTCTTTCAAGTGGAGACCTTAGCTCCATTTGTCAGCTCTGTTTCTGATATTTCACCTATCCTTTATTTACTTAACAGAGTTTGACAGGAAATCTCAGAGAGATGATATATCTTCATTAATAGGGTAACTGGGGGAACATATTCTAAGGTTTCAAGTGGAATGGAACAATAACTTACATCTTTGACATTTTTGTCAGTTACCATCCCATTTAATAGCATCCAACAGAGCTTCCCCTCAACCTATGAAGTCTTTATGAGCATTCTGTGGCAAAGCACTCTTTTGTATTTTTCAGGTGATTCATACCCACTTCACCATTATCACTAGGTGCGAATTAAAAGGGTTTGTGAGGAAGGCAACCTGAAACCCCTAAAACCAATAATCAGATATAAATTAAATAACTATGAAGAATTAAAATGCATCAGCCTGAATTTCTGGATGAATCTGGAGACTCGAGGATCTAAGATATCTTCCTCCTCAAGGATATCAATTTGTGTTGAACTCAAAAGTAGACAAAGAGAAGTCTGCTTTCTAAAAATGTAAACTTTCCCTTTGTTCTAGCTGGACAGTAGCTATCACTGAACCATAGGAAGTATCACCTAGAGATAGAAACTCCTCATGTTGTTAAGCATAAATGCACTTCCTCCTTTGTAAGACATCAGGAAAAAAATCCTAAAAATAAGCCAGAGTCTCATCTGTTAGGAATCCCTTTATTGTTTGATAGCTTTTTACACTGGTATTCAAAAAAGTACCAGAATACATTGAGTGGTCTTTTTGTTTTTAGGCAGATGGATGTTGGTGGCTTTGCTTTTATTTTATTTTTATTTTATTTTATTTTATTTTATTTATTTTATTTTCATCTTCCCACCCCCTCACTTTTGGCAACCATCAGCTTGCTCTCTGTATCTATGGGTATGTTACTATTTTGCTTTTTTATTCATTTGTTTTATTTTTCTAAGATTCCACATATAAGTGAAACCATGTGGTATTTGCCTTTCCTGTCTGACTTATTTCACTTAGCAAAATACCCTCTAGTTCCATCCATATTATTGCAAATGGCAAGATCTCATTCTTTTTTATTTCTGAATAATATTCCATGTATATATATCACATCCTCTTTATCCAGTCATCTATCAAAGGACACTTTGGTAGTTTCCACGTCTTGGCCACCATGAACAATACTGCAATGAACATAGATAGGGGTGCACATATCTTTTCGAATTAGTGCTTTGCATTTAGATAAATACCCAGGAGTAGAATTGAGGGATCATTAGATAGTTCTGTTTTTATTTTTTGAGGAACTTCCATAATGTTTTCCACAATGGTTGCACTAATTTAAAATCCTAACAACAGTACACAAGGGTTCCCTTTTCTCCACATTCTCCCCAGCTCTTGTTGTTTGTTGATTTATTGATGAAAGACATTCTGATAGGTGTGAGGTGATACTCATTGTATTTTTAATTTTAATTTCCCTGGTGATTAGTTATGTTGAGCAACTTTTTATGTCTACTGGCCATATGTATATCTTCTTTGGAGATATACAAATATATCCAAATATGTTCAGGCCTCTGGCCATTTTTTAAATTGGATTATTAATATTTTTAGTGTTAAGTTGTATGAGTTTCTTATATTTTTAAAATATTGACTCTTTATCAGATATGTCATTTTTTAATATATTCTCCCATTCAGTAGGTTGTCTTTTCATTTGCTGATGGTTTCCTTTGTTGTGCCAAAAACTTTTAGTTTGCTGGAATCCCATTAATGTACGTTTTTCTTTTGTTGCTCATGCCTGAGGAGACATATCCCAAAAGATATTGCTAAGAGTAAGGTCAAAGAGTTTACTACCTATGTTTTCTTCTAGGAGTTTTATGGTTTCAAGTCTTACATTTAAGTATTTAATCCATTTTGAGTTTATTTTTGTTAGTATAAGAGAATTTGTGTTTTAAATATTTTAATTATTTACTTTTAGAGAGAGGAGAAGAGAAGGGGAAGGAGAGGGAGAGAAACATCTATGTGTGAGAGAAACATCCATTGGTTGCCTCTCACATGCCCCCAACTGGGGACTGGGCCCACAACCCAGGCATGTGCCCTAGACTGGGAATCCAACAGGCAACCCTTTGGTTCTCAGGCTGGCACTCAATCCACTGAGCCACACCAGCCAGGGCAGTATAAGAAAATTATTTTTTATGTCTGTATCTTTCCAGCCTTTCCAAACCATTTTTGAATAAACTATCTTTATGTCATTATATGTTCCTACCTTCTTTGTCATAGATTAATCAACCAAATAAGTGAGAATTTATTTCCAAGCACTCTATTCTAGTCCATGGATCTGTATATCTGTTTTTATGCCAGTACCATAGTTTTGATTATTTTAGTCTTGTAGTATAGTTTGATATCAGGTAGCATTAAACCTTCCACTTTGTTCTTTCTCAAAATATCTTTGGCTATTTGGGGTCTTTTGTAATTCCATATAAACTTCAGGATTACTTATTCTGATTCTGATAAGAATGACATTAGTATTTTAATAGGGATTGCATTGAATCTGTATATTGCTTTAGGTTATAAGGACATTCTAACAAAATTAATCTTTTCAATCGTGAGCACAGCAATCACATATTTCCATCTATTTATATTTTCTTCAGTGTCTTACAGTTTTCAGTGTACAGATCTTTCACTTCCTTGGTTAAATTTACTCCTAGGTATTTTATGCTTTTTGATGCAATTGTAAATGGGATCATTTTCTTAATTTCTCCTCATCATTCATTATGGGTATATAGAAATGAAACAGATTTCCATATATTGATTCTGTATCCTGCAACCTTTTGTTTATTAATTCTAGCAGGGTTTTCTGTATATAGTATCATGCCATCGGCAAACAATAACAGTTTTACTTTATTCTTTCCAATTTTGATGACTTTTATTTCCATTTCTTTTCTGATTGCTCTGTCTAGGATTTCCAGGGCTCGGTTGAATAAAAGTAGTGGTCGTTGGCATTGCTGTCTTGTTTTTGATCTTAGAAGAAAGACTTTCAGCTTTTCACCACTGAGTATAATATTGGCTGTGTGCTCGTTGTATACAGCCCTTATTATGATATATATTCCTTTTATACTCATTTTCTTGAGAGTTAAGTGTTGTCTTATATCCATATTTTGACAGCCAAATTATGAAGATAAACCTTGCAAGGTGGGGAGAAATTCCATCCATCTATCTGATGTTTCTACCATTACTCATGGCTCCTATTCTGTCTAAAAAGTGTCTCTAATAATTGATAATACAAGGGATGTGATATGAAGTAACAATGCAATTTATAGCAGAGAGGTAAAACTGAGAGGAAGACCATTTACCTTAAAATCTTATTAATAAAAAAGTAATTATGAGGGTTGGTTCTAATTAGAATATTCACTTAGAATCAAGATAGAATGGCAGGAACTTCATGCTTTGACTTGAAAGGTTATGTGCTTTTCCCAAGTAGGATGTTAATATCTTTATTTTTAAGATGGTATCATTTAGAAATCAAGTACAGTTGATTTTCTCCTCCATATTGATAAAATTGTCTATCAGGAGACATTTTGTACTTTACGCAATTATACATTTTATTTTATAGTGCATGTTAAATAGCTAATATTTACATAAATACAGTTGGTGAAATAATGTCCTCCCCCCAAAAGCTATATTCAAGTTCTAACATCCTTATATGGAAATAGGATGTTTACAAATTTAATCAAATTAAAGATGAACTCATACTGCATTAGAGTCCTAAAGCCATTGATTGGTGGCCTTATTAGAAGAGATGAGACACACAGATAACACACACACAAGACTGAAGTGAAGATGGAGGGAAAAAAACTGGCGTACTGCAACTGTAAGTCAAGGAAGGCCAAGGATTGCCAGCAACCACCAAAAACTAGAAGGGAGACATGGAACAGATTCTCTGAATCTCCAAAAGTAATTAACCATATGCTATCTCACTCTCTGACTTCCAGCCTTCTGAACTATGAGAAAACAAATTTTGTTATTTTTAAGCCACTCATTCATGATAATTTGTTCGGCAGACCTAGAAACTAATACTACCTAAATATCTTTTTCAGTTTAATATTAAATAAGTGTGCTTTTTATTCAATGTAACACTTAAAACTTGTGAGTGGTTAAAAAGACTAAATTAAACCTTTCATCAAATTTACATAAGCTTTAAAATGTATTTTATACTAAAAACAAAAATAGATATTTTATTTAATTTTAACATACAAAAGTTGATTTCTTTCATCATAAACCAAAAAATATAATTTTCCCTTTAAAAGTTCATATTCTAAAAGTCAGTCTTTAGGCAACCTAGAACATAAGCCCTAGTAAATAAAACTACCAAAGCAAAAATAACAAACAAATGAAAATCCACAAATAAACAAAACAAAAAACTTAAGCAAATATGATCACTTAAAATAATTGTTACATACTGCTATAGCTCCCTCCTATTAACTTATTCATCTTTTAAAATCTCATTCAATAATTGTTTACTCTTATTTAAGAAATATTTTTTACAATCTTGGTCATTTGCATATTGTGAGTGAAAATATTAGCTAGCAAAAATATTCATGTAAAATATATTAAAAGCATGGATTTCTATTTAAAAAAACAGTCACTGAGAAGGAAAAAAGGAAAATTTTGAAGAAAATGCTGTACAATTATGGATGTTTACAGTGCTAACTGGAGTCATCAAGAAAATCTAATTTTATGTTCCATACCTTCAGATATAAAAAGTCGGCCCTAGCTGGTGCAGCTCAGGGGGTTGAGTCTGGGCCTGCAAACCAAAGGGTCACCCATTTGATTTCCAGTCAGGGCACATGCCTGGGTTGCAGGCCAGGTCCCCAGCAAGGGGCGCTCAAGAGGCAACCATACATTGCTGGTTCTCTCCCTCTCTTCCTCCTTTCCTTCCCCTCTCTCTAAAAATAAGTAAATAAAATCTTTTTTAAAAAGTCAGAAAACTTGTAGGATAGTGTCTGCTGGAAATGTTAAATACAGACATATTAAAGTCACTTCTTAACAAAATAATTTCAATTGCGTGGACATTGTGCTTATATGTGGCACACATCGTCTCTCGGTTTTTCTGATTACAAGTATTACTTTAGCTACCAAAAAATAACATTTAAATTTGGAGCAATTTTAAAAATTAATTTCTTCTTATTTTGAAAATTCTTATTAATGTAAATGGGCTTCTCTGTAATCTGTGTTGATATTTAAGGTGCTTACATAACCATATGGAAACCAAGATGAAAATTCCTGTTTACATTTCTTGAACATTTTACATATTTTTTAAAGTTCAAATTTTTTCATGTTAAAAAGTGTTCTTGTTTATAACGCACATAAATATGTTTCTCAGGAGAGTAGTTTTCATAAATGTCTTTTTGCTTGAATTAAAAGACAATTCTTTGAATTCAGCTTCTAATATAGTCTGGAAGATTTGGTACCATGCAAGGTAAGGCAAGTCATTAAGTCATCTTTTGTGAAGATAACTAATAGCTAGCTAGTCACCAGTTTATTGGTCTGAGGTTTGGCTTTTTTTGCAGACCTTCAGACCAACAGTATCTGAAATCATAAGTATTTTTTCATTTAGAGTTTCAACCACCACCTAGAGGGTTTATGCTATGTCTTACAAAGAAATTTAAATGGCAGGTGTTTTTGTTGTTTCAGTCATATTTGACATTGTCTTTAAACCTGAGTGTCTTCAGCCAAGGCACATTGTACGTTCTCCTCATCCTCACTGCTCTCTACTGTCTTATGCAAGCCTGTTTTGTTCATTTACATTTCCTGTCTGTTTCTCCCTCCCACAGCATCTAAGTTTTTTATTCTGGCTACAGCATATTCTCTAACCACTAGTGACAAAGATGCCAGTTTCATCTAATTGTGGTATTAGATCTTGCTCCTTGGAGAAACATTCAGATCTTCTTCAAATGCATATGAAAATGTAGCCATGTACATTAATCTTGCTTTAGTCAAAAGCTCACCAAGAAAGCCAAGCTCTACCAGGAGACCTCCAGATGCTTCACAGAACTCAACAGGAAAGAACTCAATGAGTCTTTCCAGGATTCCCCTTTGTTCTCTCCAGCATTTGATGCCATAACATCAAGCAACTGAGCTTGCTAAGTATATACTTTTTTAGACCATGATAATACCACTACTGAACAAATAATGCAGGGGCAACTTATTGAGTAGGTTTGGCCTAACAAGGTACATAACCTGGTATACTCATCTTGAAAATATTGCAGCAGAAAGTAGAGCATGGGAATTAATGTTTAAAACTAGAAGTTGATTCTACTTCTTGGGCAAAATTGAGATTGACAAATTGAGGTTTATCTACATAAAACTTTAAACAAAGATGTAGTTCTGAATCAAAATTAGGGACCTGGAAAAAATAAAGTTGAGAATTTGGTCCTGATTAATTTCTTAAAGGAAGCTCCTCAAAGGGAATAAAACATAAGAAGGAAAGATATATAGGATCAGCTGTCTTCTTGAGCTATTTTGGGCCGATTGCTGGCAAGCATCATTTTGGCCACACATTTTTCTTGAGAACATGACTTCTGCATGTTCTATAACTTCTGAGATCATCAAAACTTAAATTTGGGATCCGAGACCCTAAACCACTTAATTTTCTATGAGCTAGTGAACCAAGAGTTTCTTAACAAGTCATTCCAGAATTAGAATTAAGTTGTCTAGAAATGCTGACCTCGGAGCATTTCTCCATCGTTAGGCTTGATATGTTCTGCATGAAAAGTAGGTTAGTTAAAGCAGATCACGGATTAATTAAAACAGATAAGAATCTCTTCTGTAGCAGCATTGCTCAAACGAAGTATTTCCAGGATTTGTATGCTTAAAAGTAGAAAACGCTGATGAAGAAAATAAAAAGAGACAAACAAATGAAGAGACATGCTGTGTTCATAGACTAAGAGACCTAATGTAGTAACAATACAATTCTTCCCTAATTGGCCTATATGTTTAATGTAATTCCTATCAAAATCCAAACTCAAACATGGATAAGATTACTCTAAAAAATTATATGAAGAGACACAGGCCTTAAAATAACTAAAAAGATTCTGACAAAAAGAATGAAGTGAAGCATATAGCTGATATCAAGGCTTGCTACATAGCTACAGTTACACAGGAAGCATAGTTGGTGAAGGGGCAAGCACAAGAGCAGTGGAACAGAATATAGAACAAATAGATCCACATGAATATGCCCAGGTGATTGTTGGCAAAGGTGTCAAATTAATTCAGTAGACAGAGGATGACTTTTTTTTTTTTT
>PVJI01020883.1:0-28175 GCA_004026765.1 Micronycteris hirsuta | reverse complement strand
ATTATTATATAGACTCTATATAAGTCTAAGTTCCAGCATCTGATATGCTCTCTACTACATAAAGCTATTTTTCTGTAATCCATTGAGTCATTAAACGCAATACAGATGTTGGTAAGTTTTATTTTTTTTAACTTTAGGATTTAAGCATATTTTTAAGAATAAAAAAGTACCTGTTTTTGGCAAAGAGTGTCTGAAAACTAATCAATCTAAACTGCTCTTGATTTAAGGAAACCAACCACAGGTACTTGGGAACCCTTTAATTTATGACAACTGAATTAGATTTCTCTGTGCCATGTTTTTAGTAAGCCATATGCACTAACGCTTATGAAAAAAAATAGAAAGCATGAGAAACAAAAGGATCAAAAGAATAGAACAAATAATCAATATTGTTGTGCTTTTACAAAGTCCCATTTGCCAGGTAACTGGGGCATAATACAACCGAAGAAATGGGTTTATTTACTGGCTGTAATTGTTTTTACTCAACATTGAATACTTTAAAAATCTTTCTTGTAGTCATTCAGACATATCCATTCTTCTATTCCTCCTGCATTCTTTCTTTCTTCTTCCTCTTTTATTTTTTTATTCTTACCTGACTACAATTATTCTTTCTCAAGTCCTTCTTTTCTTCTTTTCATGATAAGCCAACACACCAAGAAATCGAAGAGACACATTTTCAGAAATCAAATTGGAAAAATCTTGACTTTACCACATATTTACTTTCTTAAATATAGCCAAATTTTAATAAGTTATTTTTTCTAATCCCTTCTAGTCTCTTCATACTTTTCCCTAAACTTGATAGCAAGGCCCATTCTCAGGGGCAGGACCAGAGCCATTACTGTTCTTTACAAGTCCTTGTGAAGATAAGTTAGCCATTTGGGAGCAACTGTATGCTAGCAGGCTGCATTGCATTTAGCTGTAGCCAGGCCCAGAAAACTCCCTCACAATCCCTTTAGCTGTGGCACAGAGCCTCAGCTTGGGTCCTCTAGCCAGCTAATCCCCATTTACACTAAACCTTTGCCTTATTGGACACATAAAAGGGGCCTGCAGCACCAGTTCTGGGGTTTGCCACAAATGATTCTGATTGTTCCCTTATCCAACATCTGGAAATAGGTCTCAGCCATTAGGCCCACTCTGGCTTTGTGGACAAGGTTAGTAATAAGATACAGCTCTCATCTGGATGCTATAATTGAGGGATGCAAAAAAGAAAGCTTTCCAGAATTCTGGCCAACATGGAGGCATAGGTAGATAAACTTTGCCTCCTCACACAACCAAAAGAAGGACAACAACAAATTTAAAAACAAAAAATAACCAGAACTGCCAGAGAATAGAACTGTGTAGAAGTCTGATAACCAAGGAGTTAAAGAAAAAACATTCATCCAGACTGGTAGGAGGGGTGGACATGGGCAGCCAGTCTGAGAGGACATGCAGCAAGGTGGCGGCTGGAGGACCCGGGGGAGAGAGGCAGGGGCTGGAGGACTGGGCAAGGCAGCAGCTGGCAGAGCAGGTGATGCCACATTTGCATGCGGATAAACTGGGAGGACCAATTGGAGAGCGAGACAGACCACACAACCCAGGGTTCAGTGTGGGGGAAATAAAGCCTCAAAACTTCTGGCAGAGCAGGTGATGCCACATTTGCATGCGGATAAACTGGGAGGACCAATTGGAGAGCGAGACAGACCACACAACCCAGGGTTCAGTGTGGGGGAAATAAAGCCTCAAAACTTCTAACTGAAAAAAAACCTGTGGGGGTTGAGGGGGCAGAAGAACCTCACAGCTTTACAGAAGAGTTTGTTGGAGAGACCCACAGGGTCCCAGAACATACACAAACCAACCCACCCTGGAACCAGCACCAGAAGGGCCCAATTTGCTTGTGGGTAGCAAGGGAAGTGACTGAAAGCTGGCCAGGAGCTAAGCAAGTGGCACTGTTCCCTCTCAGACCCCTCCCCCACATACAGCGCCACGACGCAACATAGTGGGTTGCCCTGCCCTGGTGAATACCTAATGCTCTGCCCCTTAGTATGTAACAGGCACGTGGAGACAAAAAAAATATGGCTCAAATGAAAGAACAGATAAAAGCTCCAAAAAAAAAAAAATACAAGGTAAGCAATGAAGAGATAGCCAACCCACCAGATGCAGAGTTCAAAACACTGGTAATCAGGATGCTCACAGAAATGGTTGACTATGGTTGCAAAATAGAGGAAAAAGTGAAGGCTATGAAAAGTGAAATAAAGGAAAATGTACAGGGAACGAACAGTGAAGGGAAGGAAACCGGGACACAAATCAATTTGAAGTGAAAGGTAGAAATAAACATTCATCCAGAACAGAATGAAGAAACATGAATTCAAAAATGAGGAGAGGCTTAGGAACTTCTGAAACAACTTTAAATATTCCAACATCTGAATCATTGGGATGCCAGGAGTAGAAAAGGAAGAGCAAGACATTGAAAAGTAATTTGAAAACATACTGAAGGAGAACTTCCCTAATCTGGCAAAGGAAATAGACTTCCAGGAATTCCAGGAAGCTCAGAGAATCCAAAGAGTTGGACCCAAGGAAGCACACACCAAAGCACATCTTGGTGATTACATTACCCAAGATTAAGAAAAAGGAAAGAATCTTAAAAGCAGCAAGAGAAAAGAAGAGAGTTCCCTACAAAGGAATTACCATAAGACTATCAGCTCATTTCTCAAAAGAAACTTTGCAGGCAAGAAAGGGCTAGAAAGAAGTGTTCCAAGCCATGAAAGGCAAGGACCTCCATCCAATATTATTCTATCCAGCAAAGCTATCATTTAGAATGGAAGGGCAGATAAAGTGCTTCCCAGATAAGGTCAAGTTAAAGGAGTTCATCATCACCAAGCCCTTATTATATGAAATATTAAAGGGACTTCCCTAAGAAAAAGAAGCTCAAAGATATGAACAGTAAAATGACAACCAATTTACAACTATCAACAACCGAACCTATAAAAACAAAAATAAAAATGAACTAAGAAAACAACTAGAATAGGAACAAATTCACAGAAATAGAGATCGTATTGAGGGTTCTCTGTGGTGAGGGGCAGAGGGGAGAATTGGGGAAAAGGTACAGGGAATAAGAAGCACAAATGGGAGGTACAAAATAGACGGGGAGGTTAAGGATAGTATGGGAAATGGAGAAACCAAAGAACTTACATGTTTGGACCCATGGACATGAACTAAGGTCGAGGAATGAAAGTGGGGGTGGGGTACAGGGCAGAGGGGAATAAAGGGGAAAAATGGGACAACTGTAATAACACAATCAATAAATTATATATTTTTAAAAAGCTATTCTTGTTCTCACACATTTTATAGCTGGTACATGTTTTTTTTTTTTTTTTTTTTAAGATTTTATTTATTTATTTTCAGAGAGAGGAGAAGGGAGGGAGAAAGAGCAATGTATGGTTGCCTCTCACATGGCCCTCACTGGGGACCTGGCCCGCAACCCAGGCATATGCCCCGAGACTGGGAATCGAACCGGGACCCTCTGGTTCCCAGCCCGCGCTCAATCCACTGAGCTACACCAGCCGGGCAATAGCTGGTACTTGTTTTTTATTTCCCACTTAAAGAGTACAGGATATACCTGCATCAATTCAAGACTATGGAATTGACTCAGTCTGACTCTTTATGCTACTTCAGAAACTAGTTAGCTTTGTTATTAAAAGGAGAAGGCTCCTTCTTCTCACAGGCTACTGAGGTCAATTTAGGGACCTATCACAATGGTATGTCTCAGTACTGCAACCCCAGAACGAGTATGCATTATGACTTTCTACCATCTCCACCCCCCAATACCCAACACCTCGCATTAGAAAGACTTGTGTGTGTAAAATAAAAACAGAAGGAGAGTTAGCTCAATCACAGAGTTACCATTAATACAAGATGGAGAAGTTTCTTTCAAAATGCAGATGGTGCCCATAAAGGTAACTTGCTAATATTCCCAGTTTATTGCTAAATGATGGTAAAGATTTAATCTTTAACAAAGAGAGGATTAAAAAGAACAGACATCAAATATGGAGAAATGAATGAATGATGTTTTCTTCTTTTGAACTGCTCAGTTTGTTCTATTTATGAAAGATATGTGCCACATTCCGGAGCAAGAATCCAGACCCTAGCTACACACTTTTGGCAAAAAAAAAAAAAAAAAAAGTGTGTGTGTGTGCTTGTGTGTTGGGGGGATTCCAAAAATTTCTTTGGCAGATAAAATAATAATAGAAATTGTGACATTAAAATATACATCATTCTAAGAAATGTTGATATGACTTTTCCTATATATATCCTCTTTTTTTCTTTTGTGGTAGGTGGTGTTATTTTACACAACTTTTAAAAAGTGCAAGGAAGGCTATGAATAACTTCCCTCAAATCTTTATGTCAGGGAAGAAACTTTTCAAAAGTTATTCCAAAGTCCAGGATTTTCTACTCCCTGTACCTAAATCCCAAACCACTTGTGAAAATTTAGTTTTCCAAACAAAGCACAGCCCTATTGCTTTCAGGTGTTTCTCTCTTGTCAAGTGTCCTGATGTACACATATTCAATATGTAAATCAAAAGACAGACATAAAAGAAGGGTGACATGGAAGAAGTGGGACATCTAAAATGAATATAATATCCCTAAATATTTATATATTATACAGTATATATGTGTGCAGATTAGTTAATTCTCTATAGTTATTAGGGTTGTCTTGTTTCACATCTAAGTATTAAATATTACCCATTCTCCTTGATATACAAATCTACCCAACAAATAATACACATAGACAAACACAATATACACATATGTATATACAACATACACATATGCATGACACACATGTATGTATAACACATACGCACACACTGTGTTTGAAGATATATCTTCAAGTGACTGAAATCATTTCTCCACATTTGACCTCTTAGTATTTCTATTAACCATTACCTAACTTGAGCCTTGGTTCAGTTCACAGGGGAGCACAATAACTTGGCTCCCTTGGGCAGCCTCCACCTTCATCGGTCCAGCTGGGAAATCACCGTGTTTCATTATCTACAGTGCAGCTTTCAAAATTAGATGCTGCACATACAGTGAAGTATGGGCCTTATGTCACAGGGACAAAGTGAGAGTTGGTTGGCCTTTTCTATCTGTGGCAAGCTAGTTAGTCTACAAGTGGTACTAATTGGCACCCTCACAAGTTATAACATTTCTGATCTGCTGCCAAAGGGCAAGGGACAGATGTGTAACTGCCTTTTCTTCCTTGTGTAACATCAAACAGATGCCAAAGGAATCATCTCCATTCCAACCCCACAACCTTGGGCCAGTTTAGATGTCAGATTTAACCATTTCCCCATCCTCTGCCCCCTCACTTTGAAGATGGTACTTTGAATATGTTTAAATGTGTAGAAAAAAAACACTTCAAGTAAAGGGGGCTGTAGGAGAGGCGAGAAATACATATGTAGCATGTAATTTTGTGCAAAGAATTCTGAAATCTCAGATCCTTTGAGCCTTGAACTTCCTAGTCAAGGATTTCTCTCCACAAAGGCTGTGGTGGGTAATTGATGGTGGCACATTTTAAACTTTAGAGGGACCTCGTGGCATCCACCTATTTATTCCATTCTTCAGAAGGTCATTGTGGCAAGGGTAAAGCTTCTATTAGAAGAAGGAACTTGTCTGTAATTTCTCTGCTCTTGACTTTTCTGGTTCTTTCTTGATGCTTTCACTGGACTTCTGCATGGTATGTGATTTTGTGACTGCTCTTGCTTCTCATCTTTCCTTTGTAGCTGGTAGCATAAGATGGAGACAGAGAAGCATGTTATTTGGGCAAGTTCCAACTCTATCAACTTTGGAAAGCACAGCATAACCAGGGAATGAAACCTGGTGTGGGGTGTTTATCCCAACTCTTCCCTAGTCTGAGATAGATAAGTCATCTTTATTTTCCATGTTTTCCTGCTTTCTTCTTTCTCTCACATTTAGAGAACATCAAGAGTGGAGTCTAGGAAAGAGTTGGCTTAACTTCAGATCCTAATTCTCAGATACCAAAGAAATGCAGAGGATCACAAGGGTTTACCTGTTCTCCAGAATGGACACAGAACAGAGATTTGGAGCCAATACCATAAAGAGAGATTCTCTTTCTGTAAGTTCCTGTGTTTATACCTCCACAATCCAGTGCAATGGCAGGTGGTGAGAAAAAATTCAAGCATGCTGTCTTTGTGGCCCCATCTACCTAGTAGTTCAGGATTTAAACAGTGTCTGAGGGTCTGTAATTGAAACTAGAAATTAAGACTCCTACTTGCATCTTTTTCAGTGTCATCTCTTTCAGGTCTTTCAAGCCTGAATACTCTTCTGTTCCAGCATTGTACCAGAGGAGATAATGCAGTTTTCAGGCCAATTAACAATAACAATAATTATGATAGTAATATTAATTGTAGCAATATTGTTATAACACTAATGGCACATGTGTCACTTACTGTGTGTAAGGCACTCTTCTATGCAGATTACTTATATTAATGTGTTTAATCCTTATGACAACACTAAGGAAGGTAGTGTTTTTATTCATCAGTGCACCAGTTTTATAAATGAGGAAACTGGGAAGAAAGAGTAGATGAAGCCCTGAGGTCACATAGCTAAGTAGGAAGAGCTGAGATGTCACAAAACACAAAATCAATAACATGGATACCTAGAATTTACACAGTTAACATCTATGGGTTCCCATCTTGATTAGTGACCTGAAAGACCTTGATAAAGTAAGGTACAGTTTCACACATGCCCAGTATGGACAATGCTCACTGGGAGGCTGACATAAAATTACCCAACTAGTGAGTGAAACTAGGCGCTCACCAGCAATCACTTCTCAGCACAAGTTCTGAATTCTCTTTTGATCTTTCCTATATCTCTACTGTAGTAAACATCCTTGTTCTCTTACTTAAAAATGAACACTGAAGAGAGAACATTTTAGTGAAAGATGAAAAGATAGTTAATTGTGATGCAAACATATGCATGCAAGGTAAATGTCTCTCACTGAAAATATGAACCAAGAAAAGTCAGAACAAATAAACATTTCCAAACTCTTGAATTGGGATTTATTAAAGTTTGTGAGAATTATGTTTGTAACTATAAACTGTCTACTGAACAACAGCTTCAGTAAGAAAAAGATTTTTTGTAAATCACCATGGGGTAGGTGACCAAGGCTAGCAGATAAGTGATTGTTTCTAACACAACTGTCTAGAAATAAGGTATGATTTGTTATCATGATGCTTATGATATGCTGTAAGCAACATTTTTATTGTTGTTGAAGTACAGTTGGCCCCATATTCCCCCCCGCCCACCCCCACTCCAGCCATCCCTACCTCCCACCCTGGATCCTACCCCCTTTTGACTTTGTCCATGTGTCCTTTATATATGTTCCTTGACAACCCTTCCTACCCCCCACTATGCCCTCCCACCTCCCCTCTGGTTACTGTCAGTTTGCTCTTAATTTCAATGTTTCTGCTTATATTTTGCTTCCTTGTTTGCTTTCCTTGTTTGATTAGGTTCCACTTATAGGTAAGCAACTTTCTGAGCCAAGCACAAGAAATAGGTAAGCAGGGCCAGACCTCCAATGGCCATGCGATGAATCTGTCTCCAACATCTTTCCTTGTTAGCCTCCAAGCAGCTGCTCCTTCCACCATCATAGCTGCTGACTAAAAGCTGTCTCTGGAAGGTTTCTACTACAATGCAAAGCAATTATAGAAAGATAAGCAACCAAACACCAAGCAACTAATGTGCACAATTAGTCATCAAATTATTTCACCAGTGCCCCAACAGAAAAGGAAATAGTAAAGATCATGAACAGTGGGATGAAACCAATGAGTGTAGAGCATGGCACACATGGGTTGGGCACATGTCTGGGGAAAACCTGGAGTGAAGGTCCTGGGGAGAAGCCTTGGAGGAGGAGAAGTCATGATGGAAGGGATGATGAGTGAATTAAAAATGGGACTGTGGAAGGAGCACTTGCAGGTGCTATCTCTTTGTATCCTACTGACCCTGTTAAACTCTGTGTGCGGTGCAGCCAGGATGGACAGGTACACCTGAGAGCTTGATTAATAGCATAAATCACAAAGCTGAATTTAATGAAGCAGACTTTTGCCAAAGACCCTAGTGTTTGGTACAAACCTGATATCTTTCTTAGTGCAAGATCTGGGTCAGAGAGCACATGTTGGCTAGCATCAAGACCCCAACTGCTCTCATTCCCAATTAATTATAGATGTTGGGTCTATAAGACCCTTTGTTAGAAATAATTAAACAATAAATGTCTATAAAGCAGTTTGCTGGCTGAGCCTAACAAGAACAAACTCCAAAGAAATCCAATTTAAACACATTGCTTGTCTATGCCAGAATTAAATTGGATTTGTGTTTCTGAACTCATTGGCACAAGGATCAACCATCGCATGGGTGAATTTGGCATGATGACTGCCTTTGGGCCAGCTGCACGGAAATGTTTTTTGCCTCAGAAGTTGGTATTCCTCAAACAAGGTCTCAGAAGCAAACCATGGGGCTATTTTCAGGTTCCCAAATGGTGTCATGAAATCCTCAAAAATATGCTCTCAGCAAAAATAACTTTTATTCACTGCAGTTTCAAAAAGTAATAAACAGAACCCTCCAAGAGAGGATGTATGTGCCAAAAGCAAATAGAAAGGCCAGGATGCTGCTGTTCTATAAGGACGGGAGGCTCATTGTCAGGTTGTACTGATGACACCCACCTGGTCAAAAAAGGAGAGCCTTCAGAAGATAGAAATGGGGAACAGTGATCATAAAGGGTCCTTGGATTCCATAGGCTATACCTTGCTTCCCCTAATTTAACATTTTTTCATGCTAGATCACATTTAGATTCACTGAACAACAAACAAACAACAACAACAAAAAAACATTTTGTGCTATTGCATATCAGTTCTGCTTGCTAACCAGCACTATCTTGACTTTAACTGCTAAATGATGTTTAGAAAACAAGCATATAATCTACTTTTGGTGTTATTTTAGAAAAAGTGAATGGAAAACAAAAATTAAATAGTGTGTATTTATTAGTTTTACAACTGGGACAAAGATGGTCATTCTCAGGCCAGCCTCATGCAAATAATTTTTTCAAACCAGAATCACACTGGATTGACTGGCTGGCTATGAATGTTTGCCAAGTTAAAGAGTACCGTTGAAGAGAACATCAAAAGTGTGAGAGAAATGTCAAAGAAGAAAAGGTAATTAAGGAGAAAAACAGAGAGATCAGAATTGGAAAACATCATAAAAATTTGGTTCAGAAACCCAAAAGCAGAAACAAATGTCCTACTTAACAGAACTGTTAATACAACTTCTATCAAAATGGAAGATAGTTGGTGTTCAGCTTTCCTGTGATCTTTTTTCTTTTTTTTTTTCCAGGAGAACTGACTGGATTCCATTAAAGTCAGTATCACTAAGTGCAGGCAGATCTCCCACACATTCCTTGCTTAATTACTTTACACAAACCAGAAGCAAGTCTTCCCCCAGATAGAAATAAACTCCCTCTGTCTACTAATGGTCACATCAAGTAAGCAGTGAAAACTAAAATTTAAGGCAAGATATTTTTGTTATCTATATTTAATAGTGAATCATTTTTCCTAAATAATCATCTGTTTTATAGTTTTATGCATATAGTATCATGCTTTATAGCATCTATATCAATAGGGAAAGAATAAGACTAAATATGTATACAGTGGATGCCTGAAACCACAGATAGTACAAAATCCTATATATATGATTTTTCTTCCAATACATACCTACTTATGATACTTTCATTTTTAAATTAGGCACAGTAGCAAAATCTAATAACAGAATAGAACAATTATAATAATAGTCTGATAAAAAGTTATGTGAATGTTGTCTCTTTCTCAAAATTCCTTATTGTACTGTACTATCCCTCTTTTTGTGATGATATATGATGATACAATGCCTATGTGATAAAATGAAGTAAGGTACATAATGTAAGCACTGTGTTGTAGCATCAGGTAACTACAGTCATGAGCTGCATAACAACCTTTCAGTCAGTGATGCATAACATTATGATGGTGGCCCCATGAAATTATGAAGGAGCTGAAAACTTCCTATCACCTAGTGGGTCATAGCCACCATAGTGAGGCATTGCTGTTGTGCTGATCTCAGTCAATCCATAGTACTGCTATCAGCTCAAAATGCCTAGGGGCACCCACCTGGGCTCCACTGAGCTTCCCACAGATATCTCCCCTTCCCAAACCAATGTTACAACTGGACAAACACTTGTGGTCATTATTACAATAGCAAAACATCCTTTAGCAATAACCATCAGAACACGTTGAGAAATAAAGAGTTTATTACTTACAGGCCCTGGAACTGGAGTATACAACATATGCCAGGAGGCTCACAGGGCGGGGTGGGAATGGGGTAGTGCATGAGCCAGTACACATAGGCCTGGGCTTCTTCTTTGGTTGGGGTCCAGGGTGGGGGCCTAGAGTTTCATAGATTCACTCTTTAGTGATCCATTTAAAACATAAGAATGAACTTTAAAGCATAGGAAGGGAAAAAACAAGTAACCCAAATGATCAGTTATCAATACCAACCAACGTCTCTAAACAAAGAAGCTTCAGTGGGGGTATGTGCTCTGACTCCAATGCTGTGGCTGGTAATGTGTTTATTGAGATAGGAGCTTTGAAGTGGATGCCTCAGCAATCAAAGCTTAATTCAGATACTTGGGTTACAAAAAAGAAAATCCTTCTGTCAGGCCTATACCATAATTACTCCTGAGTCTGTGGTGGTGCTGGTGTAAACAAACCTACCGCACTGCCAGTCCTATGAAAGTCTAGCGCTGGCAATTACCGTAGTAGCCTATACCATCTAGGTTTGTGTAAATATAGTCTAAGATGTTTTCACAATGACAAAATCACCTAACAAATAATTTCTCGAATGCATCCCCATCATAGAGCAGTGCACGTCTGTAGAAGGCTTATGTGAACATGGCACTGGGATGCCAGGGCGGTGGAACTGACAACCAAGATGGCTACCGAGTGGCTAAAGGCCAGGCAGCGTGTGGAGTGCAGGGATGCTGGACAAAGGGACGATTCATGTCCCAGGAGGGATGTGCTGGACAGCGTGACATTTCATCATGCTACTCAGAAGAGTGTGCAATTTAAAACTTATTAATTGCTTACTTCTGGAATTTTCCATTTAGTTTCAGACCTCATCGGAGCACGTGTAACTCAAACTGCAGAAAGTGAACCACAGATAAGGGGAACTGTCCAGTTACTTGAGTCTCTGTTACACAAGCTACTTAAGTTGGGTTTTCTCTCTATGAACTATGTAGGGTTTTAATAGATAAAATACATTTAAACTAGTTCCAAATCCCTGTAGGACATCTTTTTTTCTCATCTACCAGTGGAACAAATCATCCCCATAATTGGGCTTGTCAAGGGATTCAATTTAAGAAGAGTCACTTTTTAACTCATTCATTCCTTCATTTATGTATCTATTTATTCCTTTATTCAGTCAAGATTTACTGAACACATTTTACATGGGTCAGGCACCTCTGTGTGAGAAAGAGCAATAAATAAAAATGACAAAGTCCCTGATACCATCCTATTACAAAACAAAGAAGTGACTCTAGAGTTTGTCAGACATTAAAGCTATGGAGATATTCAAGGTTGATGAGGAGTACTGAGGAACTAGCAGGGTTGATAGGAAATGTGAGGAACTATACAGAATGGTCAGGGAAGCTCTCACTAACCAGACCTTGAGCACAGAGATAAGAAAGAAATGAGAAGTCCATCCAGGAAAAGATGAGGGTGGAAGGAAAGCATTTCAGGGACAAATAAAGGAAGCCCAAAGTGCTGTGGAGAGCTGTACTGTGCATATTCAAGCAAGTGGAAGGAAGCTTGTAGCTAGAATTTCAGTAGAGAGATAGGGTTCCTATCAAATATCATGACCAATCATTATTAAGCCTTATTAATTCAACCACCTAAAATAATTTTAATACATTCCTCTTCTTTATTCCTGAAGCATTGGTTCATATCTCCATCAACATTAACTTCTCTGGTGGCCACTGTCTCCACCATCTTACACTTCTTTCCTCTTATCATCTGTCACAGTGCTTCAAGAACAGTCTCTAAGTATATGTTTGTGCCAAGAGACTCCTCAGTTAAAATAGTCTATTCTCGGGCCTGGCTGGTGTAGCTCAGTGGATTGAGCGCGGGCTGGGAACCAGAGTGTCCCGGTTCGATTCTCAGTCGGGGCACATGCCTGGGTTGCGGGTCAGGTCCCCAGTGAGGGCCATGTGAGAGGCAACCATACATTGTTCTTTCTCCCTCCCTTCTCCTCTCTCTGAAAATAAATAAATAAGTTCTTAAAAAAAATAGTCTATTCTCTCTCCATTACTTACGTCAGAGACTTGTAAACTTGTATTATTCTTGACTCTGTCAGTAAAAACATTTAGTATGTAACTCCCATACAAATTATGTAACAGTGTTATTGTACTTATAATAATATATATATAAGCTTTATCAAAAATTAAAACAAAAAATACCTAAAAGTAAATTTTAATACTTTCTTCTTATGCCTCAATGGACCATTGTATGCATCCTAATATGGAGACTGCTAACTCCTTAAAAGGGCATATATTCCTACCCCTTGCCAATTCAGCCATCTCTTCTCTCATCTCACATTTATGCTATAATAAAACCAAACTGTTTTTAGGTTCCTACCCATGTCATCTTTGTTTCTTGTCTCTGTGCCTTTGTTCAAGCTATTGTTCCACTTGTCCTTTTCTCTTTCCATTCTACCTTAACCTGATAGAGCAGTGGTCCCAACCTTTTTTGGCACCAGGGACCAGTCTGGTGGAAGACAATTTTTCCACGGACAAAGAAGAGTGGATGGTTTTGGGATGATTCAGGTGCATAACATTCCAGCTCATCTGCTGTGCTGCCCAGTGCCTAACAGGCCACGGACTGATACTGGTCCATGGCCTGGGGGTTGGGGATCCCTGTTTTAGAGTTTACTTAGACTATATACTTATATATTCCATAAATTATAACACGACAACTGCACCTCAGGCTGGAAGAGAACTCGAAGCTTCTGTAGCACTTCTGTCACTTTCCTTTACTACATGACAGTCTCATCAACCATTCTGGGTCTAAGGGTGTCCAACCTGCAGCACACAGGCCACATGCAGCCCAGGATGGCTGTGAATGCACCCCAACACACAATCGTAAATTTACTTAAAACATTATGAGATTTTTTTGTGATTATGTGTTGCAGTGTATTTAATATGTGGCCCAAGACACCTCTTCTTCCAGTGTGGTGCAGACACCAAAAGGTTGGAAACTCCTGGCTAGCTCCTGCTGTTTGTGAGTTCCTTGAAGGCAAAAGTAGCACCTATTTCATCTACATATCATCAGTATCCAGGACAGCATTTGCAAAGAATTAGTAATCACTAAATATTTCCAGCTGAGGGAAGGGAATGGATGGCTGGATGGCTGGATGGCTGGATGGATGAATGAATGAATGACACCACAAAAGGAAAGGCAATGTGGTGAAGTAAAGAAGACACAGTATGGGTCTGGACCTGAACCACCTGGATTCTAAGTCTGGCTCCACCACGTTCTTGATATGTAATTTTGAGCAGGTGCCTTTTCTTGAAGCCTCAGGTGTCTTGTCTGTAAGATATGGGTCATATAATAACACCCAGTTCAAAGCACTGTTTTCAGGATTAAAGGACTTAATATATGAAGACTTACCAGCACAAACTACCATCTTAACAAATTTTAGTTATTCTCCACCAGTAAATGTCAAAACTCTTCTCTTGCTTTATGGTAGTTTGGAACTAATCAGAGGGTTTAGTTCCTGTTGTGACTAGGTCATGTTATTATAAAACCAGCATTGATTCTGACATAAGATTTTAGGTGATACACCAGCATATTTGCCATGAGTTAATAATAATCCTGAATTCATCTTTAACCTACCTCAGATGTGTGCTGAGAAGAATAAGTGAATAAACATGATCTTAAAAGCTCAGAAATATGGGGCAGTCCAGTGTGATTCATACTAAAAGTGCTGAGGAGGAGGAGCAGGAAGAGTTAAGGCAGTATAGATCTAGTGCCATTAAAAAAGTGTTGACTAGAAGGAAAAATTAGGTATTCTTTTGCAATTTGCATATTATATATTTGTAAACAGCAAATAATACTTCTGAAATCCATACCTACCATTATATACCATTGTGTATGTGATTTCAAAATTAACTTGCCTGCTAAGTTCCCTCTTAATCCAACTGAGTGTAACAAAGCCAAAAGAGCAAGTGAAATGCATTAACTATATGTTCCTTAAAAATAAAGGCCTAACCAGGCATTTAGTCTGTCCTTAATACCACCTATTATATATTTACATGGCTTGCTTTCTTACTTCCAGTTCACTTATTCTAACTTACAGAGCAGGCCATTTTAAATTTTGAGAGATGTTTCCTTAAGGAATTCAGGTTTCTTCCCACTTACTTTATCCATGATAAAGACATTTTAAAAAATCCATAATATTTATCGTTCTTCTGACAGGTTTTTTTCTTTTCTGTTTTTCTGTTTTAAAAAACTCAGAGCAAAGCTTATACCCTTTGCAACAGCATGGATGGAACTGGAGAGCATTGTGCTAAGTGAAATAAGCCAGGCGGTGACGGAGAAATACCATATGATCTCACCTTTAACTGGAACATAATCAACAAAAGAAAAAAGCAAGAAAAACATAACCAGAGACATTGAAATTAAGAACAATCTAACAATAGTCAGAGGGGAGGGGGGAGGGGACTATGGGGAGAAGGGTTTTCAGGATCCACTATAGAGGACACATGGACAGAACCAAGGGGGAGGGTGGGGGCAGGGGAGGGAGGTGGAATTGGAGGGGAGGAGAGAGGATGCAGACAGCTGTAATTGAACAACAATAAAGTAATTTAAAAAAAAAGTAAAAAAACTCAGAGCAGAGTGTTCCCATGCAAGATGAGGAAATCAGCTTTTCTGAGTTTTCAGAGAAAATTATTAGTTATACAGAGAAAAATCATTAATTTATTTTTACACCATCTTCAGCTTAGATCTCACAATCCTAGAATCCCTGGAAATGCTCAGATAACTGGAGAAAAATGACATAGTAGAATACATTATCGCGACACGATGTCTAGACAGTGACTGAAATACATGAGCAAAAGGAAAGTCTCACATTCATCTCTGCAGTGAATGAGGGATGAGGGATTTGGGGATCTGTAATGAAATGACATGGCGTTCCTTGCCTAGTAGTCACTGGTTATAATTTCACACAAGTAGGAGACAACCATCCACCATTCTACTGCAACAATTGCTCAGTGGTTCAGGTAAAATGCATACATGGTCAAAGTCAAATCCCTGGTAAACAAGTCCTATCCTACAGAACCTAAAGCCCCACTCAGAGCCAAAAAGGGCATCTGGTATGGCATTCCCAAAAGAAATTCAGCATCTTCCCCGACTTTGCATGTTGACTTCCCTTGTTCCCTCCTTACCCAGACAGGGTTCAAACATCCCAGGATGGAGAAATTGGGTCTGTGGCCAGACAAGCAAGACCTTTACACCTCCAGACAAATATAGGTTGTGAAGCCTCAGGCATAAGAAATATAATAGCAAGAGCAGAGTTTACTAAAAAACAACAACAGCAACAACAAAGTAAGGCATAAACTTCCCATCAGCTCTAAGCCAATCACTTATTCTGAGTCACCAAGATGTATTCTTGAGCATGATTACTTTGGAGAAAGTGGAGATGAAAGAATTAAAGGCAAAGTGGTTCTTGAATTGGAGAAAGCATGTTACAAGGATGAATTTTGAAGTCAAATTCTGAGTGTACTTGAAAAAATTACTTAACCTCTCTCTAACCCTGATAACCCTTTTTGGCATGGGTTCAATTATTGAGAATTGAATGAGTTAATTCTTATGAAAATAAAACAGTAAAGTAGTGAATAAAAGCAAATTACCAATATAAAGTGTTATTATCACTAGTAGTATTAAGAGTAGGGAGTATTTCTATAAGAAAAGAAAAGAAAAGGAGAGGGTTTAGTGACTAAAATGAGAAGGGGTTGGGCAAATGCTGGCACCATACAATGTCTGACAATTAATATGATCCTCCCTGGATTCTAGAACTATAAAAAGGAAATTACACTTCAACCCTAACTTTGCACTCTACCAGGGATCTCTCAGGAGGGACTTGAAGAGCTATTATCCTTGCTTTGGGGTGGGGATGGAAATGTAATGATGTTAGACCTGGGTTCCCATCTAAGCTCTGGAATCTATTAACTGTGTGTCTTTGGGAAAGTTTCTTTCTCTGTGTTATATCCAATAGAGATGCAGCACAAAGGGCTAGTTCCTTCCCTCCTCAGAAACAGAATCTCTTATTTGTTTTAGGTAAGCACATCCTTGCCTTAGATTACTTTTGTCAGCTTGCCTTATATATAGGTATAATATTTGTCTATATTCTGACTAATGAGACATAATCCAAAATATTGTGAAGACTATTATTAAACTTCTTAAAGGGAGCAAGGCACTCCCTTTTTTATTCCTTCCTTCATCTTCTTGCATATAAAGAGAAGTGATGGCTAGACTCCTAGCATTTATGTTGGACATGAAGATAGATGGTAGTGAAGATGAAAACTAGAACCACCATCATAATGGTCTTGAAAATCTCTTACAGAAGAAAAACATAAATTTCTATCTTGTTTAAGCCACTGCTATTGAAAGTTTATGTCACATGCACCAGACCTAAATTACAACTAAGGTAAAAATAATAATACCTTGTATTCAATAAGTTTTATGTCGGGACTTAACAGACTAAAGAGCTAGCACAGAGTCTGCTTTAATATATTCACCAATTCATTCATTCATTAAGTATTTGTCATACATACTTTTTACAAACCTCCATTCAGCACTGAATACACAATGGTGAATAAGACTGTAAGATCCGGTCCATGAAAAGATTACATTTCAGGGAAAAGACAAAAGATAAATGTGCAATGAAATAAGTCAATTTGACAGAGAATGGTATACCATAGAAAAAATTAATAGGATTTTGGTGTAGAAAGTAGTAGTATGAGGGAGGGGATTTTTACAGTGATAAAAGATGGTATCTTTAAGAAAACGACATTTCAAATGCCATCAGAATAATAATAAGAGAATCATATATAGATTTTGGAGGAAGCACAGTTCAGCTGGAGGAAAGGGTAAGTTGGAGGACATTGGAACGGAAGACATTTAGTATGAGATCAAAAGAAATCTTTCTGGCCACAGCATGGAGAACAAGGTTGAAGGTAGGAAATGAGACCGAGGTAGGTATAGGACAAATCATATGGGACCTTGAACAATGTGCAGAAGAGGTACCCAACATGAAAGTAAAAAGTATAAAATCCGGTCACCCCAAAGTCCATGATTAGTGCAATTAAGCACTTCCATGTGTTACTATAGTAATTTCCATAGCATTAACTTCTTTTCCAGTTAAAGCTAAGTGGATAAATATCTCAATAAGAAGTCCAATTGATAGCAAGGTGTTATGAGTTTGTAGAGGTCCATGTGTGCTTGGACTCAATGAAGAAGTTCCTTATCCCTCAAGCTCCAGCTGCTAATGTATGTGTAAGGTAATAGCTGAAATGCAATTAATGTCTGGTGCCTTGTGTCCAAATGAACGTCACACATGTGCAAATGTGTATGGGGAGGGTGCCATGTGCTTCAGAGAGGAAAGTGGAGACTCAGTGGAGTGCACACACACTCACGGTTGCTCTGGGAAGTATTCTGTCACAGAGAGGACTGTATGTATTTTTAGGTGTTTTTTTTTTTTTTTTGGTGTGTGTGTGATAGGCACATAGTTACCCCTTTACTCTTTATTCTAGTCTAACCACAAATCCTAGAGAAAAACAACTTAATGGTGTGATATTTTGCTTTATTGGAGGGGAAACAGGCACAGGCAATCCTTACCTGGGGAAATTGATACTGTACCATTAAGAACACTCACAGAGCATTGAATCCACAAACCATCTAATAGGTGAAGCTAAAAAAGAACGACAATGGGAAATGGTTGCTGGGATCGATTCCAGACCTGCTTGCTTTATGATGCTTGTAATTGTTTGTTCAAGGGTTCCTGTAGGGATTGTTTTTCCCTGATACCATCTCTCCTCTCTGAAATAAATGAGGAGGGAATGCTGAGCTATTGCCACAATCCCCTCTGTTGTCCAGAAATGAGCTGCACTGATTTGAAAACTTCTATTATTTTGTGGCTCATATGATCACCAGATATGGAATCTTTTGTAAGTTTTGGGGGAGCTTGCCTTTCTTTATGCTCTTCTCCCTTGTCTTCCTACAAATACTGAACAGACAGGAAAGAAAATAGGTTTTCTCAAATTGTCTCTGAATTCTTAGGGTTTCTAATCCTCAAAAAATACTTACTATTGCAGTAAAGCTACCTTCAGATAACTTAGAAAAGGGGAGACTGAAATGCATGCATATATATATTTATATATTATATATATATACACACACACATACCTATTATACACATACACACACATATATAATTACACATACCTATTTTCTGTTAAAGTGAATCCTACTATTTCATGGTTCACAATGATTTTTTAAAAAGGGTTTTAGTAAACAAAGAATACGTGGAAGAAATTTTCATTTGACAATGAATGGGGCTATTTTTGGTTAAAAGACAAAAGAAACCTCTTTGGCAATATAATAAAATTTAAATGTTATATATTTTTCCTCTACCTAGGCTAGTAATTTATTAATTGGAAATAACTCCAAAACATATTGGTTTCTTTGGAAAAGAGATGTGGAGAGGTTTGTCCATCAGAAGGAGAAAGACCTTATACACCCAAAAGCACACTCTGCAACCTATATATTGTCTATATATCTTCCCCATTAGTAGCAGAGCCCTTGTTGCATTATATACGAGATTGCACAGAGTGCAAAGGAGCTTGTGTTTCTGGGTGATCCTGAAAGACATACAAGACCAGTAAAGACAACTGAACTTCAGAAATCCGGCAAGGCATGAATTTCCATAGAGACACGGCTCTCCCACTTGTCATATTCCTTCCATTAATCTGTACAATTAATTCTCAGCTGACTTTGCTGCATTTCTTTTAATGCCAATGCATTCTGCTCTAGTCTGAGTCAAAACAACACTAAGTCCCAAAGTACTAAGATGCAAGACTGGAGGCCTGGGAGAAGCAGCTAAATAGGAGAGAAGGAAAGAATACAATTAAGAATGAGGAGTGGGTAGGTATGGTGATCAAAGGATCTTGATTTGTAAGTGGAATAATACAACTTTTAAGAAAAGGAGGAAGGGTCCTCTGTGAGCCCCCACAATAGATCTGTCCAATAAATTTGATTATTTTCAATATACCTGCTCTGGCAGGATTGCTGTTTTGTAAAATAACATTGATGTGCACATCTACCAGGTCATCCTGCCCACTGGCCTGAAGGAAATAAAGCAAGTCAGGACTGTGGTATTTAAAGAAATATTTCTAACAGGTCCACCTGGGGGTATGCTGTGAGGTGGTGTTCTAGGGATTAGGGCCCCTGCTTATCTATCCCTACATGGCTGTAGGCCCAGCAGGACCACCCACTAGGGTCCGTCTACATGTGGACTCAGAAGACTCATAGAAAAAAACTTTTTAGGGGGAGAGAATGGCAGCTCATGAGCTTCATGGAATCTGACAGGAAGCGTGGTTCTGAACACAATGTAATGTGTCCCCTTTAAGGGTCCCTTCCATGAATGCTTAGGATGGAGGAAAGCTGTAAGAGTGAGGGAGCAACAGAACTAGGAAGGATGTTTGGCTGTGTTCTCTGCATGGGCAGTGCTGCCCAGTAGCTTGTGTGATGACTGGCAGAGCAAAGGTGCAGGGGCCTTTGGGTGGTGGAATGGTGTGCACACAGGGCTGCAGACATGGCCATCCACACTCCTGGACCAGAAAAGTCATCAAAGCAACCCATGTGGCTACTTTCTGACCTCTCCTCAACTCTGTCACACTGCTTCTGTGCGGGTCTCACTGTCCCTGTCTCACTCTCCATCTCTGCCTCAGTCTCTCCTCTGTATCCCCTGCTCACTGCCTCTTTCACTCATTATTCTCTCACTGCATCTGAATCTGTCTTACTGTAGCTCCCTGTCTCTCTCTCTCACCATCTCCCCTTCTCTACCCTCCTCGCCATGTCTCTCCACCCCAACCACCCTCCTCTCTCTCTCTCTCTCTCTCTCTCTCTCTCTGCCTGTCTCTCCCTCTCCCTTGCCTCATTCTTCCCTTTCACTGTCTGTCTCTCAAAAGCATTGCTGGTGGAAGAGAAGAGCCTTGAGGTCACTGGGCAAATATGGCTGAAGGACACTAGCCCCTGAGGGTCACTATCAGAGGAGGGGTCACGGGCTGGAGAGAGACACTAAACCTGGCTGCGGCAGGTCTGCTCTGAGTGGGGAGTACATGCCTGAACGCTCAAATCTGTGCCCACCTGCAGGTGAGTGATGCAGCTTTGCAGCCTCTCTGCATCCTAAATGGGGGTGGGAGCTGGACAGACTAGAAAGTGGGAACAGTGGGCAGTTCCAGGACACAGGTGACTTCAAATTTCAGAAAAAGATCCTGATGTTGCACTTTCATCTAACTTCCTTCTCACAGAGCCTTACAATCTTTTAGGATAAAATGATACAAGTTGTGAGCTGCTTTGGTTATGAATTTTTCAATCTGGCCTAACTCCCCCCATCATCCATTTTCCTCAGAAGTACTTTCCTTGCATACAATTTAAATCCCTATCAGATTTAGTCTTTATTGTATTTTTTATTATTCATTCAGCACTGCATCAGCCCCTCTGCTGTGGACGATTTCCTTTGAAGTCCAGCCTTCTCAGAAACAGCTTGTTTGTATCAGTTTTCCTGCCCCTGTGCCCAGGATTCATCTTTATGGAAGCCAGAGATAAGCCCTGAACCTTCCCACTCATGTCTCTCTTAAATTCCAAAATGCCTTTAACCAACTCCTTCCAGAAAGCATTGATCTGCAGCCTTTCAGGAAATAAAAACGACACACCCAAAACACTGAGGTTGTCACCCAGCTGTGTGCTCAAACCCTGCTGACTTGAGCATATTTAAACTCGGTCTTCACTGGAGTTGAGAGAATTTCCAAATAATCATCAAAATGCCCTTCTCACTGGCCCATAATTCATATGTTCTTTACCAACTCTTGAACCATGAAAAATTAACCACCTGGCCCTTTTGCCCCAATCAGCATGCTATTCTCTCCCATATAATTATCAACTCTTAAGTAGAATTCTGATATTGTAGTGCCCTACTATCATATGAATGCAATAGCACTGGGCCATAGTGGTTATTGTTAGCAATCTGGATTTGTCAAAGAGGAACTTAATTAAGTTTCTGGAGACCCCTCAGCAAGTCAATACCCAAGACAAAGACAGGCCTCTGCTCATAGCCTTGAAGCACATTGCCCCCCTCCATGATGATTGCTAGCCTTGTCTAATAACCTGGAATGCTTTTCTGATGCAGACAGAAATTATGCCCCATGACTTTCACCTTCTGTGAATATTTTTAGCTTTTGAAAAGTAGTTATTTCTTTCCGAGTCCAAGCCCTCTTATATTTGGTATGGTTGATTAAGTGGTACACCCTGTTAGGAAAATAAAAAAAAAAAACTGGCTTCTATTTCTGATAACATATTTTTATTTCTCCTTCTTCTGGAAAGAACAGAGACACATGGAGGGTTGGCAGGAAGGAAGAAATTATCAGAGCCTGAAGTTGCGTTTCTATGTGGAATGTAGCTCCATTCCTGAACACTGAGGATTTTTTCATGCCAGAGCCAAATTCTCCCTGCTCGTTTTGTAGCCAGGTGGCAGGGAAGAATGCGTGGCTCATTCCAAGGGGCCCAGAGCGTGTACTGTAGCTCAGTGGACACACACCTAAGAAAACAAATATCTGGGCCTTCTGATTATTTTCCTTTTACTAAAGAAGTTTATAGCCACAGTATAATCTTTAACTAAATTTGGACATAATAAACTCAACAGGAAAACAGCTAAATAAGCCAAGGCTTTTTGTAAACTTTAATTACTTATTAGGCAGAGGTAGAAAGATAAACAGTAAGCATTTTCTTGTTTAGATCTTTAAAAATAATGAATAGGACTTCTGGCTGAGGTTGAGGTTAAAAACCCCGAAAATGTCAGCACCCCAATCCTTCCCTCATCCTCCAGGGATGCATGGGACACAGGAAGGTACTGATCCCTAATCTGGCCTGGGCCCAAGGTCTCCACTCCTTTCTTTAATGTTTAGCAATGCCATGAGCCTGCCTGATGTCCCTATTTCAGAAGTAGGTCAGCTGTTTGAACATTTGGAGATGAATGCCTTACGAAATGTAGACCCTCTTCCAAAGACTGGGAAAGACAATGTGAGACACCCCAGTGGCCAGGCCGAACGGTGCTGGATGTTTGCCACCGGGTTCCGGGGCTCTGGTCTTAAGATTTTAGAGTGAGCCCTGGCTGGTGTAGCTCAGTGGATTGAGCGCGGGCTGGGAACCAGAGGGTCCCGGTTCGATTCCCAGTCGGGGCACATGCCTGGGTTGCGGGCCAGGTCCCCAGTGACGGCCACTTGAGAGGCAGCCATACATTGCTGTTTCTCTCCCTCTCTGTCTCCCTCCCCTCCCCTCTCTCTAAAAATAAATAAAAATAAAATCTTTCAAAAAAATTATTAAAAAAAAAAAAAGATTTTAGAGTGAGAGTGTGAGGCCACTTCCTCCCAGTGAACTGTTCAGGAGCTGCAATGTCAATCACCACGTGGCCAATAAGAAGTAGTAGGTAATTCCACTTTACCTAAATTCAATGATTTGATCTTACACTTTCCCCTATGAGATAGACAGTATCTTTTAAAAATACTTTATTTATTTATTTTTAGAGAGAAGGGAAGGGAGGGAGAAAGAGTGAGAAAAACATCAATGTGCAGTTGCTTCCCATGTGTCCCCCACTGGGAGCCTGGCCTGCAACCCAGGCATGTGCCCTGACTGGGAACCGAACCAGCAACCCCTTGGTTCGCAGGCCAGCGCTTAATCCACTGAGAGATAGACATTATTCTTTCTCCCATTTTACGGATGAATAAAACTGAACTACAGACATAAAATAATACAGCAAGTAAATATCAGGGCCAGGATGTAAGTCTAAACTGGCTACCTCCAGAGCCATGGGTTAGAAAGGAAATAAGCAGCCCCTTCCAGGGAGCACGTGGACCACTTTCGGGGAAGAAGGCATCTGTACACTCTGCTGGAGCTGAATCCACCTGCAGTACCTGTCCTTAACAGCCAGCACACCTCGCTCAGGACTCCACCAGCGCAGCAGCCCCATCCGTTCCCAGCAGTTCCTCTTAGAAACCCCTGTATCTCTCTGCGACTTCCACTTTAGTTTTCATGCTTGCCTTCTGTCTCTTCCATATAACAGCTCATTCCCTCTGCTTGATCCCTCGAGTCATACCTCCTCAGACAAACCGTCTCTAGTCCTTTCACCTCTGCATCTTTGACCCCCATGCTGATCCTCCCATGGGCACACTCATCTCTGAAAAGAGCAGTGCGTTCAGCCCTGGCCACTGTCCTCCAGAGTATGTTTGCAATGGGAAGAGAGCACACTTCCTGCCCGATTGCCCTCCCAGTGTCTTGTCTTTGTTTTAAATTAGACCACAAATATTGAAAGACCCAGATAAATTATGTACTTCATGTTTTCAGAGTCTACTTCAGCCTCTGAAGATTTAGAAATACAAAAATTTTCTGAGAAACAAACAATGTCAAGGAGATCTGTAATGCGAAATTCAATCCATTAAGGCAATTATTTCCCTTCAATGTTGTGATGAGAAATACAAGAAAGAATGGATGAATGAAATGGGCTAAAGAATCACTCTTTAATCTAGACCCGTGTGTCTCAGGTACCGCCACATGGCATTGGCTGACGTGGGGCTGCTGCTTCAGCGGCACAGCTATTCCAACAAGTAGTCAAATGTGCACATATTTTATTAGATTCACCAATCATGTGTGCTTGTGTTCCTTTAAGTCAGTGACATCATAGATCTTATATTTGGTTTTTCTAAATTGCCCAGTCCTTGGAGATTTCCCAAATTTTTAATAGAAAGAGATATATTAGAGTGTTTGCCCTTTGTATATCAGCTTTGCAGACAGAAGGACTCAAATTCAAATATTGGCTCTGCCATTCTCTGGCTTTGTGACCCTGTATAAGGTTTTCAATCTTACCAAGGCTCAGTTTGTCTGCCATTTAGTAGATACTCAATAAACTGTAACATTTGGATTCTGTGGCTGTCGTTACTGTTTTTGTATTAGTTAAGGTTAACTACAGGCAACAAAAACCTAGTATTTCAAGCACATGGTATTCAGTGCAGGAAATTAGTTCCTTACAAAATTTCTAAAGGGATGGCCGATCAGGAGACAGGGACTCAAAAGTGAAACTTCTAAAGCCATTGCTATTGTTGCCACATCTGCTTCCAATACCCGCGAGGCTGAGTCTGACAGCCACAACTGCCTCAAAACACTCATTTCTGCACCATCCGCAGCAGCAGGGGCAGCCACAAGAGGCTGGCCTCTGCCTCAGTTGTTTCCAAATCTCATTTGAGTGTATTTAATTGGCAGAACACATTTTGCATCTAGAACCCTAGCTTCAAATGAGTCTGAAAATCTGGTTTTTAACTCCCAAGTCCCTGTGGCACAGGAGATCACACAGGAAAAGGTGGTAATAGATGCTGAGTGCTAATTAACAACATACATCACATTACTCCTAGATCACATCTCTGCCATCTCTACCATCAGAAGAACGTATCCTCGGTACCATTATCACAGCCATGGCACAGTTTGGTATAGAGTTTATAGCAATTTTAACCCCCATAAGGTCCCTGATTTGGGTTTCTGGTGCTGCAACCTGTAACCATTTACAGAGATTTTTTTTCTTTTTCTTTTGACACTAATTGGACCACATGGGATCAGATGCACAACCTTTCCTGGTTAACATTCTAATTCAAACAACAGAGTTTTCCAGTCCTAAGTACAGAGTCACTTTCAGAACTGAAGCAAACACATGGGTTCAGAGTAGAGAAGTTTTATGAATAATAATAAATTCTTCCTGATTAAATACATGGCTTGTTGCTCAAATCACAATTCAAACAGGAAATCTACTCTTACATCTGTTCTTTATGATAAGCATATGGACTCACACCCTATGAACCTCAAATCATCCATATCAATAATACATACTCTTATGTCAACTAGGTAGATCACAGATAAAGCAGAACCACACATAATTCAAACTGCTCTTTTATCTTCCTCTCTAAATGTCTGAGGAACTAGGAGATGCATGAATGCCATTTTACCTGTCTGCCAATCCTTTGTTCTCTCTGCTTCTTGATTGGCCTGAAAAAAAATCCATCAGTAATAGGCAAGCAGAGAAGAAAAAATGTAGTAGACATTAAGCTAGAGAAAGACAAAGAATATCTGTCCATGGCATAGAGAAACTAGGGAGGCATGAGCAAATGAAGTGAATTCTTTGAGTTTAATAAATAGGAGCAATATAATTGAATCCTGACTCATTGAACATGCTAAAGCTGAAATCTTTCTTACAACAGCCATACAGAATCATTTACACAATAAATACTACTGACCATTTGTATGTACACAGATATCTAGTTATATTTTGCTATACAAATTAATAAGAAGTAAACATTCATTTAAAA
Organism: Micronycteris hirsuta; assembly: GCA_004026765.1. Taxonomy (NCBI): domain Eukaryota; kingdom Metazoa; phylum Chordata; class Mammalia; order Chiroptera; family Phyllostomidae; genus Micronycteris; species Micronycteris hirsuta. The sequence goes on along the minus strand of PVJI01020883.1, from coordinate 2,422 downwards.
TACTATTGACTTAATTGTGGTAATAGATTCAGTGTAAACCCAGGAAATTATGGGCTGTTAATATTAGCTTGTTCAACTTTAAAATAATATGTCGACTATTAATAGTGATGTAGTCCTGGTTAAAAGTAGACCACAGCAGAGGAAGAGTAAATGCACATGAAATAATCAAAAAATATTCAAGGGAAGAGATGCTGCTACAATGACCGATGAGACTTGTCCTGGATAAAACAGCTCCTACCTCACAAAAATAAAAAAATCAAAATACCTGTTGTCTGTTAATATTTCCCTTTAAGATAAAAGCCAAATCAAAATAAAGTTTACACTTTAGCATCTTGAGGGGCATTTACTAGTTCTGGGAATAAACTTGCTATTCTTCTTGTCACACTAACGAAGGCTCGTAGTAAGATTCATGCTCATCTGGCATCATTACATATATTTCCATTGGAAAGTGGCTGTTTTCTTATTTACGGCATCTACCTTATGGTCCAGTTTTGAGTACAGCAAATTGAACTAAATAGTGACTCTTATAGTTGTGCTAGTTGTCCCATTTTTTCCATTTCAGTTTAACTTTGAAATCAAATAAACCAGTCAATTTTATTGCAATACATCCATATTTCTTCAAACGGGGGAAGAAAAATAAATTTTATGAGTGTGATGTCCACAAAACTATAAGTGATGCATGAGTTAGAAACCACAGAGTATGGCAAATTGAAAGTAAAATTACTTTTTACTTTGAAACCTGTAATTCATTTAAACAATATAAAACAAAGTTACAGAGGCCTGTCTAAGTAAGTAAGTAGGTATAAATGTGGAAAAATGGTTGGAAGGAAGGAAGGATGGAAGGTCAGAAGGGCAAATACTTGTGTTGGTTATTAATAGCTGGACCATTAGTAAAATCACATTCACGGATACTGGCTACAACCCATGAAACTGAAGTTATTCAGCAACATACAAAACCCTTAATGATCGAGTTCCTTCCTACAACCCATGCCTTGCACTCTTCCCTTTGCTCTGAAAATTTCAAAAATACCAATAATTTGTTATTTTATATTTAAAAAACCCCACTGTGTATTATTTACTAGTCTCCTCTTTTTCTGTGTTTCTCGGCTTTGGACCACTTTCTTTTTCTTATGTATTGTTTTAAAGTTTTTAAAATTTATTTTTAGAAAAAAGGGAAAGGAGGAAGAAAGCGAGGGAGAGAAACATCAGTTGGTTGCCTCTCATACGCACCCCAACCAGAGACTGGGCATGCAGCCCAGGCATGCGTCCTGACCAGGAATTCAACCAGAGACCTTTTGCTTTGTGGATGATGACCAACAAACTGAGCCATACCAGTCAGAGCTGGACCACTTCCTAATTTTGTATAATATCCTACTGTTTTGTATTCTGTTGGGTTGTAATTGGATAGCATTTCTTTATCCATCTAACTGCCTCCCCCCCATCACCACTAAACTGTGAGCTCCTCAGGGGCAGGAATATATTTCTTATTTTTGTTTGTATTACCAGAGCACTAGCATATGGCTTCACACAGAGTGTATACTCAGTAAGTATTTGTTTTAAACCAACTGAACTCATTTAATTTTTATTGACCTTTTTAAAAGATTTGCCTATTAGAGTCCACAGAATAGACCAGACTCTTTAAAATGCCATGTCCAGACCATCCTCCAGATCAAGGACATAAAAGTGTCTGGAGGATGAAAGCTGGACATCAGCATTTTAAAAAGACCTCCAGGTGGTTCCCTTATGCAGCAAAGGTTGGCAACCTGTGCCTTGGAGCTATCGTTTGGGCCCTCTTGATGCTTTGTGTCAAAAAGTAAAAGGAACATTTCTGTGACTAAGTCTTGCCTTTCTAAATGTACTTCAAGTGTGAGAGACATAAGTGTGATTTTGCAAGGCAGAGGAATTTAAGAGTTTCTCCACCCTCGACTCCTACCAGAAGTTCCAGCTCTGGGTTCTGGACAATAACCTTCTCTACTTTCTCATGATGCCTCTCAGGCTCTCTGGGAGTTAAAAGAAAATTGGAAGGACAAGTTTAGATTAAAAATAATTTTTTCCTATATGAAAAAATAATTTGATAATCACTGATAACAAATATGCTTTACTCATTAAATGAATTATCAATGACACTAAATTCTGGTCCTGGAACTTAATTTTGGTCCTTGTATCAATAGCTGAACACAACTTCATATTTATTAGTCCAGTGGAACACATTGGAGATGGGCAATTTTTTAACTGAAATATCTCATAAGAATGTATTTAAGGAGCTGAAACAGCCTGCAACATCCCTGTGGAAGCACTTGCCAGTATCGCTCTTCCCTCCTGCATGTGGAAGGATATTTCTTCACATGGCACATGCCTTCCATTTGGTTAATTTGAGACTCTTAAGACAGTGAATTGGAGTTTGGCATCAAATACATTTATA